>PVJL010003692.1:0-150082 GCA_004026885.1 Lyroderma lyra | reverse complement strand
AACAATTACTGCCTTGCAAGGAGAAGCCATGAATGCAGAGGAGCCACTGTATCCTAGCAGACGGATCTGCAGTGCTCACAGCCAGGACGGCGTCCGCAGGGAACCTGCCCTGCGGCATGCTGGGAGTTGTAGTTCGAAGGCGCCCGTGAGACAGTTCATACACTCTGGCCTTCCTTAGCGCACAAGGTAGCCAAAACAAAACTTGGGAGTTTCCATCACATGTAAGTCATCCTTTACTTGCCTCTTATTAGCGCTCTCATCCCCGCCGCCCTCTTATTTAAGACAGGCTACGACGCTCACAGAATGTGTTATCTCTTTACTGGAATTACTGATTTCTATAGTAAACTGTTTTCAGTTTCAAACATACGGAACACAACCTATTTACTAGTTGGGACTTTTGGAATCCATATTATTTTTCCTTCTAATGTCCAAACAGTTCTTAGGAGAATAGTCAATATCAGCCCTGGTTGTTATTTTTCTTGACTTTAAACGCTATCCTTTAAAAGGTTTCACCGTTTATATACAGTATGTGAATACCATTCATACTTAAACGTTTAGAAACTGGGGTTATTAAGTTACCCATGAAAGGGTTTACCTATTATAATATGGCAGTCCTGAAATTTTAGGAACTGGCTTTATCGTTTTTTGTTTTTGTTTGCTTGCTTTTTAGAAGTGAAACCAAGAAGCAGTTTAGTAAAAGGAAAATAAGGTGAAACAAAGAGATGGTTTATTAAAAGGAAAAGTACACTCCCAAGAGGTAGGAATGCGACTGAGTAGGAGTGGCTCAAGCGCCTCAAATGGCAGGGGGAAAGTACACTCCTGAGTTAGGAGTGGGCTGGAGCAGGAAAATGGCTCAAGAGCTGGTCATATCTTATAGATATAACCAAACCTTATCGAATTGAGGTGAGTAGAGTGTGCATGCGTGGTTATAAACAGGAATGAAGAGGAAAAGTGCTTCTTATTCCTTGCCCCTCCCATGGTCTTACCCAATGTGTACATCACGTTTGTGTTAGCATCTGACATTGAAAAACACTCTTTGGCAGTTTATTTTTGAACAGACACAAGTAGGTAATCAATGATACACTGCCCCACCAACACATTCTATAGGAAGAGCAAGACATAATCTTTCCTCTTGGACTTTAGATTCTAGATCTTTTTAAAAGGTCAATGTTATTTAACTTTAAATGTAAAGTTATTTACTTAAGGAATGAATTACGCACAGATACTTTGGATGAGTCTCAAAACAATTATGCTGAGTGAAAGACGTCAGACAAAAGAGTACATACCATGATTCCATTTATTTATTTATTTGTTTGTTTGTTATGTGGGTAGTTCCCTGGCTGGGAATCGAACCCAGGCAGCAGCGTTGAGAGCACCGAAGCCTGGCCACTACACCACAAGGGAACTCCCTCCATTTATTTAAAACTCTAAAAAATACAAAGGGCACAAGGAAACATTGTGGGGTGATATACATATTTACTACCTTGATGGTGGTGATGTCAAAACTTAAAAAACTGTATACTTTAAATTTATGCAGCTTATCGTATGCCAATTATGCCTCAATGAAGTTGTTTAAAGTTTAAAAGTAGAACAACCAGAGGCATTCCTGTAGCCAAGTGGTTTTTAGTTTAAAAAACAATGATAGAAACTGTCATCAACAGGAACTTAACAGGAACTATTCAGGTTGAAAAAGGATCTATCCTTCCTTAAGGTTTGCTTTAAGACTTGTCTTTCTTCTCACTCATGGGGTTAATTAGCTCTTCCTTTAAGAAGGAAGGGAAAAATAGGGCAATGGCCTCAACTCTCACCTTTCTAACACTGTTTATGTCAATAATGATTGCAGATAACTTTGTATGGTGACATATGGTTACTAGGCTTCTCGTGGTGATCACTTTGTAGGATATATAAATGTGAAAGCACTATATTTTACACCTGAAACTAATATAACATTGTATGTCTACTACTACTTTAATTAAAAAGAGCTCTACATTCCAAAAATATGGTTGCAAAAATTATATAATTACACATAAATCCACCTTGTTTTCTTTTCTACTTTTTAACTCTTGTAAAAGCATTTTCTTTTCTTTCTTTCTTTCTTTTTTTTTTTTTTTTTGGTTGGTCCCCTGGCCAGGAATTGAACCCAGGCTGCAGTGTTGAGAGCGCCAAAGCCTAGCCACTACACCACCAGGGAACCACCCCCTCACCAAAAGCATTTTCTGAGTTTGTCATTATCAGGAAAGAAATAGCTCAGTTTCAAAACAGTATTTTTATGAATTTTTAACAATCTGCAAACGCACATTTATATCTGGTACATCATTTGTTAACGTTGAGAGCTGTTCATGAGAACTTACCAAGGAAGTTTTGGTCTTTCTAAGGGATTCAGCCACTCTCCTCTAAGGTCCTCCTTCTGGATAATCTTCCTCTGCCTGAACGTTTCAGTTCAGGATCTCTTCTGTAGGCAGTTTGTATCTAACCCTTCAAACCCACTATCCAAGCATTCTTCCTTTTCTATTTTTTTTATATATATTAATTTTTTTTAACCATCTTGAGAAAGAGAAATAAAAGGAAGGCTTATTCAGAGTGTTGAAAGAACACATGGGAGTTAATTGGGAAAGGGAGAGAGGTGAAGAGGTTGTTCTTAGCAGAGAGGAGGGCATGCAAAAGGGCATGGTGGTGAGACACAGCACAAGTGGGCTGGGAAAGACAATTGGTTTATTGCTGTAGGAATGGGGTACATAGATTATGGAGCCCCTTAAGTACCATGATAATGGGCCTCTATCCTGTGAATTATTGGAAAACTACGTAGAGTTTCAAGCAAGAAAATGTCAGAGTCAGATGTGTAATTTTGAAAAATCTGACAACCAGTGAGATATTTGGGTTTGGCAAATTTTGGGCAAAGAGATCACTTGGGAGGCTGTGGCATTTAATTGGCATCTAATGAGAGAGGATGAGTAGATAGATGGAATTGAAAAATATTTAGAATAAAAGATCAACAGGGCCAAGTGATTCATTGTTAGTTTCAGGGTTGGGGTTTAGAAATATAGGGGGGAAATACAAATTTAGTTAATATACCCTATCTTTCCATGTATAAGATGCCCCCATGTATAAGATGACTCCTACTTGTCTAAGCTAACATTAAGAAACCCTCTCAACCAGTTACTCCCATGTATAAGACAACCCCCAATTTTTGGTTTAACAATTTTAGACAAAAGTATTATCATATACATGGAAAAATATGGTAAGTTGTACATGATGTGGGAAACTTCAAAAAGAAATGAACACCCAAAGATTGTTTTTATGCTAGATTTGATAAAGAGTGGAAAGTCGTGAGCAAATGTGACAGGACAGGATATAAGCAGTGTGGGTAGTAAACTCTGGGAAACTTAGTAAGGCCTGGTCATTCTGCTTTAGTGGAGAGAGAGAAGGTCAGAAAATCCTTCCTTACATGTATCATTTCTCAAATTCCTGCAGGTTAAAATATTCAATATGCTAAGATGTCATAATTTGGGGTAGTGTGTCTTGAATCCCATCAGAGGAGGAGAGGCCAAGGATAACTCTACTTTCTAGGCTGAGCAACTGGTAGAAGAATGATATCTCCAAGTGAAATATTATAGAAAGTACAAGAGGCAGAAAGTTAGTTTAGGGGCAAGGGGAAATGTGAATTCAGTTTAGAACATAATGAGATTGAGATGCCCAAGAATACCCAGAGATATCCAGCTGGTTGTTGAATATATGAATATGAAGTGAGTTAGAGAAGGAAAAGCCAGAAATATAGAATGTAGATTATAGATGATGAATCATATTTCAGAAAAATTGTAAAGGGTTTTGAAATAGTCAAAAGAGATTACTGAGTGAGTTTTCTAGGGAATGCTGGGCATTTTAAAAGGAACCTCTGGGGTCATCTGATCATAAGGGGTGTGTGCCTTTATCTTTGACTAAACTATTTTACAATTCTGTAGAGATAGAAATTAACTTAAAGAAAATGGATAATAATACAAATGTTTTCTGCCCATAACAATGCAAATTATTCCTATCCACAGCTATTCAGATGAATTTTGTGTGGTAGAGAATGTCTCTATAAATCAGATTTTTCTTTGAACCAGTTTAAACATCCTTACTGGTTCTCTTATAAATGAATGAGTTATACAGAATCTTTCACATGTTCATTTTATATTTGAGGGCCATGATTTTACCTTTTTGAAACTTTAACAATTTTGGAGGTTTCACCAGCATTCCAATGGATTCATCTACAAAACTAGGTAAATCATGTTGGTGAAGAACATGAAATTAGGTTAGTACATCTTTTTATTTTTATTTTTCAAAGGCATTCAGGCTCTTTAATGTCTGAGAGAGAAGTCAAAGGTGAGGGTCCTCTGTGAAATTCTGCAGACCTTGTAGTTCTCGAAGCCCCTCTAGCAACATGTGTATATGGGCTTTGATATTCATGGAGTCCTTGATGAGGCTGTCGCTGAGCTCTGTGAGCAGATTGCTCTTACGATCAATGAACTTGAGAGCTTCTGCTAGCGTCAACTCCAGGAAAAACCCATATCCAAGAGCCACATAGATCCGTGAAGTATCTGGGACTACTGTGTCAACAAAGAAGTTATAGCCCAAATCCACCTGCATATTTAACTCCAAGTGTTTACCTTCCTGGAGTCGCTCAATGACATTTCTCAGTTGGAGGTATTTGGACAGCTGCTCATATACCTTGTCGCGATGATCCAGTACCTTTTTCAGGTCCCTCTGCAGCACGTCAGTGATGAAGGCCTCATAGTGCAGCACTTTCTCCCTGGTGGCCTCCTGCAACCGCTGTTTAGGGGGTGTGGCCATGATGGGCTCCTTAGAGACCCTGGCATTAAGAATGGTTGGGTGGAATCGTGGCTTAGTACATCTTTTAAAGGAGCTCTGTCTGATTGGCTTATGGAGATAAATGCACACTTACATAAATCTTCTATTCCTAAAATTCCCATAAAATAAACAAATTAAATGTCTAATACATTAAATGTGCTCGATTTACAAAAATATCCTTCTTACAGAAATTTCTAGTACAGAAAGAATCCAGGTTCAAATGAAAGCAAATCTTTGCTAAATGATATTTTAATGTTTGGTAAAAAAAAATAGTTGTGTCTTTTCTTAGTGTAATATAATACAAATGTGTATTTTAATTGAGCTTGTTTCCTTACTGAGAGAATTTGAATTTCTTAAATTTATACAAGTGTAACGATGAATGACCCAACATTACTCTTTAGGAACATGAAAAATGTAGATTAGCTCAACAACATTAAGTATTCTGACAAATTTCATATATTAACAATAATTATGTTTAATAATACATCGACTTAAACATTTATTATCTGTAAGTAATTTTAAAACTCTGTACTAATATTAAATTGAGTTAATCGTAATTCTTGGATGCCTAGATATGTTCTAAGCATAATTTTATGTAGTTTTGCTAATTTTTATAAGCTACAGAGACGCCGTATCTCTGGGTCAAATTAATAAACGTGCTCATTTTTGCCACTTACAAGAAAGCGTAAAAGGTTGTGGTGGCTGTAGAAGTCGCGCTCTATGTAGTACCTGAATATGACAGTTCTCGATTATTCACCTCCTCATAGAAGGATGACACGGATAGACAAGCCAAGAGGAACTGTGCGCTACAGCCAGTCTCCGCAGACAGCATGAGGCATCGGAGCGAGCGAGAGGCGGAAACCTCCTAATGGACGCAGCAGAACCAAACTGTGGAATTTACGGTGGATCTTACGTAAGCAGGCCCAGAGACCAGGCGCCACACAGGCGTGTCCCCAAGCGTCTCCACACTCACCGCGCCTACGCTCCCTCCACCTCGCCCCTTCCCGCGCGCTGACGTCTGCTTCCGGCCAGCTTCCTTCCGGAGCCGCACGTCATCGATCTCGCTTCTCCGTAACTAAGGCGATGAGAGGGACTTTCCATTGAGCAGCGGGCGTCATATTGGATCGGGGCGAACCACTGGGGAGTGCTGGCTGCGCCTAGGAAACAGTACGGCGCCTGCTGTGGTTTTCTAAAGCAGAAACGTTTAGAGGTGAATATGTTTTGTTTTGAGGAACTGGTTTTGTAGAAGGGTACACGACTGTCTTGCAAGGTGGCGGCTCGGCTTCTGAGTGTCTTGCTTCCGCTCCTGCACCAGGAAGACGCTCTTTGATTGGCCTGCGGCTGGCCTGACAAACAGGGGCGCTGACCAATCGGCTAAGAGCTGAGCTGGACTTGGCTGTGGGATCCGGGGCCGCTGTCTTGTAACTGGAGGTGCAAGCGGCTACGACTAGGTGAGTGGGGAGCCTAGGGAACGGAGTTCCGAGGGGATGGGCTTTTGTCTCTGTAGGGTACTAATGGTTTGCTCCTGGAGTGAGGCCTTTTCCAGGCGGGTAGAGGTACCGACGGAATCGGTGACCCAGGGGTCTTCTGAGAGGCTCTTTTCCCGCCAGGTTGGGCAGCTGGCTGGCTTCTGGCCTCAGGATCGCCCCTTTTTTTACAATTGAACTCGAGATTGAGGTGAAATGACGTCTCTTTCATGACTGAACTGGAGCCAGAACCCAGGTCTCCTGACTCTTCAAGGATTAAACTTTTGCTTAAAGTGGGCCACTGCGTACTGAAAAGTTACGGCTTGGTATAAGAGGGGTTCCGTTTCTGTTGTTTTTGGTGGATACTCCTATAGGATCTTCCCAGGCTTTCCATTTATGCGTCCATTCAGCTATTAACCTATTCACATACCGTTCTTCTTTGAGAATTTGATGTAAGCTATAGAGCCATCTCCCTAGAAAAGTGCACATTCGCTCATGCATAGCATTTTGCATAAGTTTCAGAGGATTTAGTGACTTTCCGAAGTCCCCCGCGGATCATGTGTCCAGGGTTAAGAATCCATTCTCTAGAAGTGGTGAGGGGAAGGGGCAACGGGAAACTGAGAGAGCAGGACTTCATATGTAGGTGCTTGAGGACATTGGATAGAACCAGTGCCTTCTAATAATGAACTATTTTGAGAGGGGAAAGAGCCATTTTATGAGGCCTGCTGAGAGGTACTTGCTATATGATATTAGAACTTGCTTTCGTTCTCACCTGAGTTATTATCTCTTTGCTGCCCAGAAAGTGCCCTCTGTGTACACAGTGCCTCAGCCTACCACTTTTGCCACAAATAACAAATAACATGCTTTAGAGTTTCAGATGAAGCAAATATTTGGAATTGTTGTGATCTGGGTTGTGTGTAGTTGATTAATTCATTCATTTGTTTTCCTAGCCAAATAAATATTATCTTAGTCCAAATTATTTACTGTCTGGCACTGCTAATGATAACCTGGAGTCGATTACTATTTAGCATTGCACGAAGTGAACACTAGAGGCCAGTAATGTAGTTATTTAACTTGGTCCCCCTTCCTCCATTTTTCTTGAGGGGCTTCTTCCCTTGAACACTAATAGGTGAGGTGTGTTAACCTAGATTTTAGGATGTAAGAGTATAAAACCCTGAATGGAGTTGGTGGTAGTCAGGTTTGAAAAGCTGAGTCTGAATGGCTGTTTTATTAACCAGAATCTTACAAGGCATGGGCAAAAGAAACCATGGTTAGGAGAGAGGTCTTGGTGAGGAGCTCAGCATAATAGCAAACTTTCCTTTGTAATTTGGTGAGCCCAGGTAGAAATTTGCTCAGGACTGGTGGCTGTTCCCATTATAAACTGGATTCCCATATCAGTTTTCAGTTCTTTTCTCCACAGTTAATGAAGGGGAGAAAAGGGCACCCCAAAAAGATCACTGGGGATGTAAGATTAAATAGTGTTTGCTTTAATAGACCAAGGAAGGAAGGGGATCCGGGAGAAAGATAGCTGGATACTGATACTTAGCCTTGGGCAAGGGGCGGAAATTAGCTTGGTGAGATGGTATAAGGAGGTTTTAATTATTATTCAGCTACATGCTCAGAGATGATCAAATGATTACAAACCTTCTGCCTCTTTATTTTTTTTAAGTGCTAGAGAGGACAGTAGTTGAAAATAACTGAAGTTAATTAATCAGCTTTTGGGGAGGTCAGAGGGAAGGGAAAATTTGTCATCCTATAGTGACAGGTTTTTCCAGACTAAATATTTAAGAAACATTGTATTAGGGAACCATCTTTTTAGCATTGAAGTTTAGTTGAGATTTTCACATACAGTTAAAACTTTATCTTCAGTTTCTTTTAGACTATGGCAACATATCTGGAGTTCATTCAGCAGAATGAAGAACGGGATGGTGTACGTTTTAGTTGGAACGTGTGGCCTTCCAGCCGTCTTGAGGCTACGAGAATGGTTGTTCCTCTGGCTTGTCTCCTTACACCTTTGAAAGAGCGTCCAGACCTGCCTCCTGTACAGTATGAACCTGTGCTTTGCAGCAGGCCAACTTGCAAAGCCATTCTCAATCCACTTTGGTATGAATTCTTTTAAAAACTAGTAAAAATGGTGACAACAATAAATTATGACATTTCTGTGATTCTCATATAAATGAATTAGAGCAGGTCATCAAATTTGAGATTAGTAGATGGTGAGATTCTTAGTTGATAAATGCTTTTAGAATCTCCCTGGCTTAATACTCCAGATAAAATTAGAAATTATGGGAATGAAGTGGAGGTAGAGGGGAAGGACTTGAAATTCACATTTTTTTAATGCTAATTTTCACTTTGTATTTGGGCCAACTATAGATTTTATTGGTACCTTTTAAAGCATTTCCCCCTAATCCAAAAGCTTTAGACAGTTTACTCATATGTGCCTGGTATCATGATGCTCTAATAGTAGAAATTTTAACTCCTAATGATTTTAGTGTTAAGTGTAATTTTTTTTTTTGCCCCTGAGATAGTGACCTATAATGTATTTCTCTTAAATGTGGGCACTATTGGAAAAAATTATGATAGGTGAAGAGTGTCATAAATACTCTTTAATATTTTTTTATATAAGGGAACATTTTTTACTTCATTCCCTTGCTTTTACTTAATGTGCCCATGTATAAGATCTTGCTTCTCTTCTTTTAAAATGATAGCCACTGATTGTTAATTTTCTAAATGTAGAAAGGATTGAAAAAGCAACTAAGGTAGCTTGAAACTAATTCTAGGAAGTATACGAACCCAGAACCACGCCTGCCCAATTTTCCTTTAAGTGTGCTAAGAATGTCTGGAAAGTTTTTCCGTATGTGAAATGTGCCTTTTATTATTGAAATTTAGTAGTTTCACATATCTGAACAGTAAAGATGTTAGAAAAATTACAAAAACTATGTTAAGATAACAGGGCAAAAGGAAATAACCTATATTTATATAAAGCATGAAATTTTAAATATTATCTAGGAAATTGGAAAGAAGGAGAAAGGATTTACTAACTTTTTACTAGCGCCGTTTGATAGTGACTTTTGTTGTACTTAACAGCCACAACTCTAACTGCAGTGAAAGTTTTGCATACCTCCATCCATTCATTCACCTACAGAAACATGTGCCTATGTCATTTACTAAACCTGAAGTTTACGTGAAAAATGTAAACTTTTTACCTTAAAAATGAAAATGTTACCTAATTGTAATATTTATTTTTCTCACAGTCAAGTCGATTATCGGGCAAAACTCTGGGCCTGTAATTTCTGCTTCCAAAGAAATCAGGTATGTGGATTATTTTTACAAGTATTTTCTGCGTTTCATTTTAGTTATAGTACTCTGAAAAAAAACAAGTGAGATTGAGTTTGTGTCTGCCTTAGCAGGCAGCAATTTCTGAACTTAAGATGATAGGTCAGGGGTTCCCTGGTGGTGTAGTGGCTAGGCTTCGGCGCTCTCAATGCTGCGGCCTGGATTCGATTCCCAGTCAGGGAATGGCCGCCCTCCCCCCCCCTCCCAAAAAAAAAAAAAGATGATAGGTCTTGTTAAACATGATATTGAATGTTCAACATTTGTGATTTTTTTTGTTGAGTGGCAACTCATTTCATTATTTGGGTCTTTGTCATTTGCTGTGGAAGGGATAGAATTCCATTTTTTGTAAGTTTTCTATAAGCAGTAAGTATGTTACCATAAGAAAACAGATATGTTGTTTGTATATTATTTGACTTCAGTTTATTCTAATTAGTGTACATTACTAAATTTTCATTTTTTGATCTTTCTAACTTTTACGGTCCAGATATCACTGCTGAGCTTCTTTTGGTTTGAAATTTTTTTAACTACTAAACTAGAAGGAGTTCACTCACATATGACAAGAGAGACTTCTTTAAAATAAATTCTGCCTATGATTGAAATATTCTGAAACTGGATTGTAGTGATCATTGCACAACTTTGTACATTTATCAAGTCATGGAACTGTACATTTTAAATGCGTACATTTTGGTATGTAGAGCTGTTAGAAAAAAAATTGTGCCCAACATAATATATAATGCTCTAGTGGATCTTAAGATGTTAATAACATGCATTTATTTATTCATATATTTGATCATAATTACCATTATTGGTCTCATTCTCAGATACAGCACGTAAGTCCAGTGATGAAAAGAATAATGTAGAGTTGATGACTGTAGGCTTGGAAACTCTAAGCAGATACCATTCACGATTTATCTCCTTGAGAGATTCAGAAGTGTACACAATCTTAAAAACATTTCTATCTCATAGTAAATTTAGAATTGATGCCTGTGTTTAATACATAATTTACTGTGGAAATTCTAGGTTATCACAAGACAGTGTCAACAGAGTAAAAAGGCAACCCACAGGGTGGGTGAAAATATCTGCAAATCATAAAGCTACTAAGGGATTAATATCCAGAATATAGAGAGCACACCTAAAATTCTACAACCAAAAACATCCCTATTCAAAAATGAGCTTCTATGGATATTTCTCCAAAGAAGATATGCAGATGACCAATAAGCACATGAAAAGATACTTGACCTTACTAATTATTGGTGATGCTTACCAAATGATCCAGCATTCCACTTCTGGATAGATAGGCAAAAGATTTGAAGGTCTTGAAGAGATACTTGTACACCTATGTTCATGGCAGCATTATTCACAGTAGCTAAAATATAGAAGCAACCCAGGTGTTCACTGGTGGATGAATGGATAAACAAACTGATATACAGTGGAATATTCAGCCTTAAAATGGAAGGAAATTCTGACGTGCTACAACATGGATGAACCTTGAGGGCATTATGCTAAATGAAATGAACTAGTTACAAAAAGACAAATACCATACGATTCCACTTTTAGAGACACTTGAATAGTCAATTTCATAGAATCACAAAGTATAACTGTGGTTGCCAGGGATTAGGGGGATGGAATAATGGGGAGTTAGTGTTAATAGATTCAGAGTTTGAGTTTTGTCAGATGAAAAGAGTTCTGGAGATGGGTGGTAGAGACACTTTCACAATATGAATGCTTTTTAAGACCACTGAACTGTGCACAGTAAAATTAAAGTGGTGAAATTTATATGTATTTTACCACAAAAAATTTGGTAAAAGAAATAAATCTAAAGTGTTTTCAAGGAGTTTTAAAAACAAGAGAAAATGCCTATGGCATTATGATATGCACAAGAGACAGGTTGCAAAATTACATATATACAGCAATTTAAGCTGTGCTTTAGAAAATGAGTTAATTAATGTACCAGATGTTGATAGTACCACTAGTTGATAAAATAGTGAGGATTTGTTTTCTTCTATTTTCCCATACTTGCCAGTTTTTCAACAATGAAGATGTATTTATTGATAATATAGTAGCTAAAATGATAAACCCAAATAAAAGCTTTGGTCTTCCACGAAGACTATTGATGGGACAGCTCAAATGTCTGCCCTTAATTAGCAGGACAGTGCTTAAGAAATGATTTTTAATAGTGCATTGTAAAATAATTTACAAGTTAAAATGTAACTTAAAATGACAATTAAAAAGTTAAATAATGTGATCTAAGAATAAGGCAGGTTTATAGGTTTTAAATTTTGATTTTTGTATTTTATTAACATATATATTGTGTTTTCAGGATTCATATATTGTCATTAACTAGTTTTATAAATGGAAAATACGTTTATAAATGTTTTTCAGCTCTAATAACACATGGCTTTGTTTCCTTCTCTTCAGTTCCCTCCAGCTTATACAGGCATATCTGAGGTGAACCAGCCTGCTGAATTGATGCCCCAGTTTTCTACAATTGAGTACATCATACAGGTAACTTTTTTGTCACACACTTGAGAGCACAATATTGAATTTCTCTTCAAATGCTTTGTTTTCTGTGTCTCTTCCCTGTCTTAGGGATTCAAAGGTGCAAAGGCAGCCAGCTCCTTAAGCATTAGGTTATGGTGTGCATTATTTGCAGGTTTTGGGAGAAGGCTGTAATATGGTTAGTACTGATTAAATTCAAACCTTTTCTTCCACAGCCTTCTCCAATTCAGTTGATGGTACTCCATCTTCTAGTTGTGCAGCTTAAAAACCTTAGATTCATCCTTGACTTCTCTCTCTCTCACACATCCTATATCTAATCCATTAGGAAATCCCATGGGGTCTCTATTCAGAATTTATCCAGAATCCATCCACTTCTTTCTCCCCGCTGCTCCTGTCCTGGGCCAGCCACCACCTCTCACTTGAATTGCTGGAGCAGTCTCTTAACTCTTCTCTCTATTTTTCCCTGTGCCCACTTATATTTCATTCTTAACCCAGCAGCCAGAGGAACTCTAAAAACATGTCATGTTACTTCTGTGTTCAGAAACCTCCAGTGGTGAAAATGGCTCTCTTTTCACCTAGAGGAACAGAAAGTTTTCAAAGCCCTGAAAAGCCCAGAGTGTGAGCCAGTTCTGAGTTACCACTCTGACTTCAATTTTTGCTAGTGGCCTCATTCAGCCAAATGGGCCTCCTTGACATGCCTGGGCCCTGCCAGCAGTGCTCCTGCCTGTGGGCCTTGCTCTAGCTTTTCCTCAGGCTGAAACTCTTTCCCCTGTATCTGTATTACTCCCTTTCTCTCCCACTCCAGGTTTTTACTGAAATGTTACTTTTTTAATGAAGCTGTCCTGACCTACCATTTACTACTTCCACTCCTGGCATTTGCAGTCCCTCTTACCGTCTCCATTCCAGAAAGGTAGCTGGTTGAGGCAGGCAGGGATCTTTGTTCTTTTGGTTCACTGATATATCCCAGGACCTACAACAATGTTTAGAAGGCTTTCAAAAATGTGGAATAAATTATGGGATACAAATAGTGTTTACTTTTAGTTTGTTTTAATAGGATCTGTCATTTAATGAGGTAAGTAGAGGTTTTAGATGTTCTTATCCCCTGAAAGTAAATGTAGATGAAGGCTTGTTATTTACATACCTGATTTTCCATAAAAAGAGTTGGATATGTCTGTTGGATTTTGATTATTATGCTGTTTTTCTTTTCATAAAGCGCGGTCCACAGTCCCCTCTAATCTTCCTCTATGTGGTCGATACATGCCTAGAAGATGATGACCTTCAAGCACTCAAAGAATCCCTACAAATGTCCCTGAGTCTCCTTCCTCCAGATGCTCTGGTGGGTTTGATTACATTTGGGAGGATGGTGCAAGTTCATGAACTCAGCTGTGAAGGAATCTCCAAAAGTTATGTCTTTCGAGGGACCAAGGATTTGACCGCAAAGCAAATACAGGTTTGTGCCTTGCTTATACACAAGCAGGAGCAAGGGTATTTCTTAAAAATTAATTAGTCCTTCACTTTCAGTGTTATGAGAAATGAGTTTTTCTATTTTGTTTGTTTGTTTGTTTGTTTGCTTTAGGATATGCTGGGCCTGACCAAGCCTGCCATGTCCATGCAGCAAGCAAGACCTGCTCAACCACAGGAGCACCCTTTTGTTTCCAGCAGGTAAGCTACCGACATAGGGTGTTAGACCAGCAGTGGGTAAGCCAGTCCATTGGAGTGAGGGAAGAAAAGTGTTAGAACTTTTTGTTTCTTATTTTTAGAGGAAAAAATAAATGATTAAGCCTAACCATTATTTAATGTCTATAATGTATATAACACATCAGTATCCGTGTGTGTGTGTGTGTGTGTGTGTGTATGTGTATGTGTATAACTAAATTACATATGCATTCACATACATATACAAGGTTGGACAATTAATTTTGTGAGCTCATCCTACAAAATGTGCTATATACCTCATTGCTGAATATCACTTCGGTCACCTTCAAAGCTATGCACCTATGTCAGTGCCTAGTCTACCCTTCAAAGCAAATTTGGAACTTGCCAGGGTTATGACACCTCACTGAGTTGTTTATACAGTGCTACCAACCTGAGCCCATGGTGGCAAGTTCACAACCTTAATGGTTAGATTTTGGGGACAATGACACTCTGATGGCCATTCCAATAAAAGAGTTTCAAAATTTCTTTGAAGGGTAGACTAGGTGTTGGCATGAGTACATAGCTTCCCAAGGGGAGTACTTTGAAGGTAACTAGTGATATTCAGCAATGAGGTATGTAGCACTTTTTCTAGGATGAATTTGCAAAATTAATTGTCTGACTTCATGAAAGTATGGCAGGTTTGCTCAAAATGCTTTTCCTGTTAGCATTGTGTCATCACAAAGGTTTTGAGACCATTGTATTCACTCTCATTCCCCTCCTCTGAGGCACATGGCCGTTGTCCTTTCTGATTCTTAAGTAAAACTGGGGAAATGGAAAAGGCTTGTGTTGGTTGTCCTCAAACAAACCTGAGACCATGCACTTACTTCATTCAGCCTGTTGAGTGTCTGGGGCTGCCTTGGGCCAGGTAAACAATCAGCAAACATGATAAAATGCATTGCCTGATCTGCTGGGGAAAGCCTGGTACTCTGGTAAGAAATCACTGTTTCTCTTTCTGTTGCTCCCAAGGCTTAAGAGAAACATAGCCTGAATCTTTAGATTGATGAAGAGTGTCCACATAAATGAACCTTTATGATTTGCTCCTATTTAAATTGATTTTTTTCCATGCTACATATATTAATTGCTATATATTAGGCTTTAAAATATATTCTTGAATAAAATTGGCTTGAATTGTTTTGTTTGTAGTCAGAGATAACTTTGAAGGAAAAAAGTACAGGTTTTTTTTCTGTTCTGAGTAATTGTTTTGTAGAGCAGTTGACTATTTGTCACCTAGGGCTGAAGACCAGAGCATTTTATTGAACCAGGATTGATATATCCATTCAAAATCATGCAGATTTCTTCAGCCTGTTCACAAGATTGACATGAACCTGACTGACCTCCTTGGGGAGCTACAGAAGGACCCATGGCCTGTAACTCAGGGGAAGAGACCTTTGCGATCCACCGGTGTTGCTTTGTCCATTGCTGTTGGCTTGTTGGAGGTAACTCAATATACCAGGACTGCTTAAGCCATGCAGGCTTGCTCTCAGAAGTTGTGTTTATTGGTCTTGTTTGAGAATCAGTTGTGACCTAAGTCAACTGATTAACAGAAAGTGCTTCAGTCATTATTATCCATCTTAAAGGAGCCCCTCAATATTTTAAAAATACCAAAAGTTTTGATGAAAAGCATAAAGAAATCAGGGTAATAGGAAATGCTCACCATAAATTAATGAAAGTATCTAAAACCTTCAGATTGAAAGAGATAAGGCTGCTTCTTTGCATTGTTATCCACATTATTCTACCATATCATCAGTATTCTGTACAACTGAGGAGAACTCATCCTTTTTTGTTTTTTAGGGAAACAAACACAATTGGGGTGGGGTTGTATGCTTCTAACATGCTGCCATTTACTGTTTCAGGGCACTTTTCCAAACACAGGAGCCAGGATTATGTTGTTTACCGGGGGTCCCCCTACCCAAGGGCCTGGCATGGTGGTTGGAGATGAATTAAAGGTTCCCATTCGTTCTTGGCATGATATTGAAAAAGATAATGCACGTTTAATGAAAAAGGCAACCAAGGTAAGTGCCCTTGGATACACTTGTAGTCATGGTAACGCAGTGCTGGCTTTAGGTTGCTCTGAAGTGACTGCTGCCTTGCTGAAGCCACACTTCACAGTCAGCAAGTGGTTCTTACTGAGATGACCTTGCAGATCTTGGCTGCTAAGTTACTGCTCCAACTCTGAAACCTGAGTGGAAGAGTCCTTAAAACTGCCAGAACTATATTGAGATTGAAAACTATATTTTAATTTTATTTGGATGTTTTACAAGAATCTATCTCCATGTTCCTATTTTAGATTACACTCCTTTGATATAGCAAGGCATACCTAGTGAATGTTATTGTTTCATAAAGATAGTTTTCCTTTCTTCACAGCATTATGAGATGCTTGCTAATCGAACTGCTGCAAATGGTCACTGCATTGATATTTATGCTTGTGCCCTTGATCAAACTGGACTTTTGGAGATGAAGTGCTGTGCAAATCTTACTGGGTATGTTGACAATGAACACCTGGAAACATGAGAGTTCATTTTAAGGAAAGAGAAAGGAATGATGAATCTATGGGAATGGGAAAGGCTGACTTACATAAGCATTCAGATAGCTCCAGGCTATGGTTTCAGTGACTGGGAAGGTATATGAGCCTTTTGGAGGAAGAAACAGTGATGAACAGGAGGTCTGAAGGGCTCTCTACTAACAAATCATATTAGAGTAATTTCATTTCTTTCTTAAGAGTTGTTATAAATACTAGAGCAGGAAAGCAAGCAAGCATGGATGGAGTATGTGGCCTTCAGCAAGGCACTTCCTTGTGAGAAGGTGGGAAAATTGGGTCTGAATGCCAGAGCCACTACAAGACCCTTCACTTGGTTTAGTGGCCTTTACTAATGACTAATACCAAGTGCACACTAAACTTGGAGGGCTTATCGCAGGATGTGCTGACTTAGAGCCTGAGTCCAAATCGTGTGCAAAGATTACAGAGTAGAGCCATGGTTCTCAAAGTGCATGATATCCAGCCAGCAATCTTTGGGGCTCCTGGGAACTCATTAGAAATGCATCCTCAGGCCTCACCTCAGACCTCCTTAATCAGGGGCAATGAAGGCGCAGCCTTGCTGTTAGTGTTAGCCAGCTGTCCAGGGAATTCTGATGCATGTGGAAAGTGTGAGAACCAGTGATGTGCAGCACTGGTCTGAAGCTGGGGAACTGGTTGCGATCACCTGGGGAACTTGAAAAACTATTCTTGTTTTGGGTATTGTTCACAAAAATTCTGACATAATTAACATGGGTTTTGACCTGGGCATAAGCTTTTTTTTTAAGTTCCCCAGGTGATTCTAATGCATAGCAGAGTTTGAGAACCACTGTGTGGACCCTCAGTTCATATTGTGACTGAGTGCAAACAGCATCAGCCCACCTGAGAGCTTTTTAGAAACATAGCACCTTGAGACTTACCCTAGACCAGGGGTGTCCAACCTATTGGCTTCCCTGGGCCACATTAGAAGAAAAATTGTCTTGGGCCACACATAAAGTATACTAATACTAACAATAACTGATGAACTAAAAAAAAATCCGGGAGTTCCCTGGTGGTGTAGTGGCTTAAGACTTCGGCGCTGGCACTGTCAGCACTGCAGCCTGGGTTCGATTCCCAGCCAGGGAACTACCCACATACAAAAAAAAAAAAAAAAAAAAAAATTACCTAAAAAAAAAAAAGATCCGTACATAATTTTTGTAATGTTTTAAGAAAGTATACAAATTTGTGTTGGGCCACATTGAAGGCTGCAGGTTAGATAAGCTTGCCCTAGACCTGCCAAATCAAAACCTGCATTTGGATAAGATTCCAGGTGATTATGCACAGACCAGCTTGAGGATCACTGGTGTGGAGCTGTGGGTGGGTCTGGGATTCTGCATTTCTCACAAGCTCCCAGGTAATGCTCCTGGTCTTCACTGAGTAAAGAGGGGAGGGTAGAAAATAACCCAAGTCACCTGAAGCTTTCTTGGAGAGCAGCAAACTTGTTAGGTGGTAGAGTCCCAAATGACACTAGTTATATCAGTGAGCCACATTTAATCAGATAAACTCCTGCCAGTGCCCTCCAGGAGTTGTTGACTTGGAGCATCCACACAAAAGCTTTAGTGTATTTGTGAACATCCACCCCCCATTTGTACATCAGAGTTTGTGTGTATGTATATTTCTTCTGTGGAGAGGGACCATCACTTCTATCAGATTCTCAGTGACGTTTTTGACTCCTGAATGACTTAGTATGTGGGTCACATCACCTTTTGCATAAATACAGTATCAGGAACATTTAAAAAAAACGATTTAGAGATTTCAGTTGCTAGCTCACCTCAAGCAAGCCAACAGTTTGAACTGACTTCCAGCAAAGGCAAGGTGATCTTAGACTGTGTCATAGGAATTGATTATCTTCGAAGAAAGTCATGGTCTTGATTTCCTTGGTGCTAGTCACATACCTTATTGCCATATCATCTTCCATTCTGAGCATTTCAATTCAAAAGGGATATATAGCTGAACTGGAGGTGTTCAAAGCAGGGAGCAGTAGTAGAGATGGAGAGAACCTGAATGTCGTACGGAGAGTGATTAAAGGTGCTAGAAAAGATGCTGAAAACAGATGGGGAAGGAGACCTGTATTCGGCAGTTGCTCACCTTTTCTGTGAAAGGACTCAGGTCTGTTCCGTTTGTGACCAAAGGGTAGAAACTAGAACCAGTGGTGGATATTTTTACTCAGGATACAGGCAGACCTTTCTTAGCAGTTAGCATGTCCAGGCATGGACTGCACTGCCTCTGGAGTGGGTAAGTGCCCAGGGCTAGAGGAGTCTGATCTAGATGATAACCTGGTGGGTGTTTTTTGTAGCGGGTAGTTGCAGATCAGGTTTAGGTTTGTGTGAGTGTGTGTGTGACAGAAAACTCCAAAGAGATTTTTCTCTCTCTCATTGGAGGCAGGCAACCAGGGCAGGTGTTTTAATTTCATCACCATCAGGGGCTGAGGCCCCTGTGCTGCTTCACCACCTAAATGAGCTAGCTGTGGTTCAAGGGGGTTGCTGGGTTCTGGCCGAGTTACAGCAGCAGGAAGGTGGAAGGGTTGAAAAAGTATGTGTCCCTTCCCATAGGAACACCCCATTCTCTCCAAATCACTAAAGCCACTTCCAATAGGCAAAACTGAGTCACATGTCACATGCAAGGCAGGCTGTGAAATACAGTCTTTATTCCAGAAAACCATGGTTGCATGACTAAGGAAGGTGAAAAGGTTGGGTATTTGGAGCCAAATAATAATAGCTGTCAGTGCAGGAGTTAGACCCTCTTGAGAGTTAGACCAAGTAGTCTTGTGCTCCTCTCAGTTCTGAGATCCTGTTTAACGAACAACAGCTAGATGCATAATGTGCATCAGGCTGTGTGCATCTCCCCAAATACACGAAATGCTAAAATATTGAACAATATCTTTTCTAACTTCAAAAAGAGAGAATGTATATAACTCATAAACTGGCAAAAATAATTCATGTAAAGCCTAAGACTCAACATTTTGAGGCAATGAATTAATCTGAAGAAGGTTTCCCATGGGCCAGGGTGTTTTCCCTACCAGAGAAGTCTCAGGAGAGCTGCAGGTGTTTTCTCAGTGGGTTATTGATTGGAGGTGTTGGGGATTTTTTTTGTTTGTTTGTTTGTTTTAATAATTGCAGATTCACAAATTGTAAAAATAGTACAGAGAGTTTGTTTATACTGTTCACCTTACATAAATGTAGTACAATGTCAGAACTGGGAAATTGGCCTTGGCGCAGTACAGACCCTATCTTGGATTAACCAGGTTTTACTTGTTTTCTTTGTATGTATATATAGTTCTATGAGATTTTGTCATCACTATAAATCTGTATAACCACCACAGTGATCAAGATACAGAACTGTTCTAAAGCATTCTGTTGTTAATGTTTTGAAAAATGTCTTTCCTAAGCACAAATTGAACTTGCTGTTTTTTATTTAAGTTAGTCAATAGCACTCTTATGGACATGTTTTTTTTCCTTCTTCCTATTTACATTATTGTTTCTAAATACTGAGAGAGCATCTGAATGTCTTTCAGTCACCCTAAATGTTCACTTTTTATTTCTCTCCTAGAGGCTACATGGTGATGGGAGATTCTTTCAATACTTCTCTTTTCAAGCAGACTTTCCAGAGAATTTTTAGTAAAGATTTCAATGGAGATTTCAGAATGGCATTTGGTGCTACTTTGGAAGTAAAGGTACAATAGATTGTTTAAACTTTAATGGAAGAATAGTGTTCTTACATATTTCATAGATTTGAGGAAGCCTCAGCTGCTAGACACAGGCAGTTAAAGGTAAGTTAGAAGGTTCCTGACAAAGTATATTCAGTCTGTCCCTTTACTTCTTGATGACACCCTGTGTATTTATTAGTATTCTAAATGTAGAGTTTTCTTGCTGCTCTGCAGGCTCTGCTCTGTCCTGCTCTAGGACAACAGGCCTTAAAACGGGTGGTGGGCTGAGCACAGAAGCAGCCACACAGTGTAGAGCATCCGCCCCGCTGTTGGTATGGGCCGCTGCGTATATAGAACCTTCGTTTAGTGCCTGCCTGAAGACTAGCCAGAGTGCTCCGAAATAGTGCAGATTGTGAGTTTGGGTTTTGTTTTTCTGTATGTGCTCTGATAGCCCTGTGTATTTGATTTTAAGTCATTGAGAAAACATGAACATGGGCTGTTAGGACATAGGGTTGGAATTATTATTTGAGAATTAGAGATGATCATTAAATCATCAAGGGTAAACTTCAACGTTCTCAGATGTTTGATTTTTTTTTTCTTTAAGATGAAGAGGAATGGACTTTGCTGAAATGAATTCTAATTTAAAAGTCTAAGTATATTTGTTGGCCTTGTTATGTTGGAGTTCCTGAATTAAGTATTTTTAAAGCAACACAAAACAGTATATTCACTGATTAAAAGTTGTATGTAATTATGCCTATGTACATGGGATTGGAAACCAATGGAGTATTTGTTGGTAGAATTGTTACCTTCTTTGTGTACAATAATTTCAAAGTTGAGAAAGTTGAATATAGATAATGCAGTTTCTAGAGGAGGCTTTTCCTAAAGTTTTAAACAGATCACAGTGGCCCTGAAAAAGCTTGTAAGAGCACTTGCATACCCTAATCCATGTGAGATTTTCTCTTCTTAGAATGGTAATGCTGCTGTATTTTTTTATCTTAAGCTTTAGTTGTGGCCTTTGTGAGAGCAGCATGGTTTTCAGTGATTTCTCACTTTAAACTTTTCTGTAACTCTGTTTTAGACCTCTCGGGAACTGAAGATTTCAGGAGCCATTGGTCCTTGTGTATCTCTGAATGTGAAAGGACCATGTGTGTCAGAAAATGTAAGGAAAACTCCCTTCTTCACCCTCATTTCCTGTACCTTGGGATTAGCCCATTAAAAATGTTGGAGTGTGATGACCTTGTATTATGTTACCTGTTGGGATATATGTGGTGAGGGGAGAAGGACTAAAGATGACCACAACTCGGAGAGATTGTATCATTTCCATCTGTCCATCTGTCTGAAGGGTCAGGGAAGAGAAAACTGAGGCTCATAGAGAGGTGAAATGTCTTCCTCAGGGTTAGAGATTACATGGAGAAGCTAACAGTCCAGGTCCCCCTGACCCTACTGCCCATATCTAGATCACTGTGCAATGAGCCACAAGGTATTCTGTTTATCCCTCAGGCATACACCTATGTATTTGTTGCCCTTAGTGGTGACACCTTTCTCCCACTTCTCACGGATCATTTTGAATTGGTTGGGCAGTAGGCAGAACTGTTATATATGCAGACGTTTGCATTCCTTGAGTAACAAAATTTGAGTATATGTAAGCAGAGTTACCACTGGAGGATGAGGTAGTGTTGTTGATGGCCTGCTTCCTCTGATTATACTTTTGCTGCCAAGAGATAAACCACTTGGTTCATTGAGGCCTGTCCACGATGGTTCTGGGCTGGGGTTATTATAGTTGTGTCTTTCCCTCATTTTCCTCTTAAACTAGAGGGTGGACTGTAGAGCCAGATGTGGATTCAGTGCACAGGTCCACCATCACTAGCCGTGTGGCCCAGATACGGCATGTAGTCAGACTGGGAGTTCACGTCTGTCTGGGAGTGAAGATGATAATAGTCCTGTACTTTGCACTGTTAGAAGGGTTAAATGAGTTAGTTCAGGTAAAGCTCTCATAACAGGTCCTGGCACAGTGGAAGCCCACAGTACATGTTATCTTCGTTTTTATCAGCAATGAACATTCACTAAGTGACTACTTAGGTAAAACTTTTGTTGATCTTGAAGGAGGCAGGGCTTTTTGAGAGAACAGTCCTGTAGTCCCTGGCAGGTTGCTGCTCCTAAGCCCATCTGATGAGTCACTCATTACTCCAGTGTACTAAGGACTTGTACCCCTATTTCCTGGTAGGGCTTTGGAAGGCTACTGTATTCAAAATTATTTTCCAAAGCCTTGAAATCTGCCTGAATAAGACTTCATGAAGTAGTTTAAGAAGATAATTTTATGAATTAATACAAACTGATGAGCTGTTCTAGGATCCAGTGGGCATTAGCCATGAAATTTTTGGATGGGGATAGAGATGTAAAACTGAGGGAAATACAGTTTTCAAACATGCAGAGAAATTGAAATGAGTTCCTCTATACCCACCATTTAGAGTCAGTAATTACTAACATTTTGTCATAATTGCTCTGTCATCATTTTTGCCACATATGCTTTGTCTAATTATCATCTACTTGCCATATTTGCTTTATGATCTGTTTTTGCAGAAACTTTGAAAACAAGTTGCAGATATCATAATAGTCTTTCATTGCCTCAGTGTTCATGTTCTAAAAATAAAGATGTTCTCAACCATATTATTATCAAATTTAAGGAAATAATTTCTTAATACATCTAATATCTAGTCCATATTTTCCCTAATTTGCCTTCAAATTCCCTATGTAGCTGTTTCCGCCCCCAGCATTGCATTTGGTATTATTTATCCTTAGTCTTTTTACATTTAGAATGGTCTTCCTATTGTTTAGTTTTTTGGTTTTTCATTTAATGACGAGACGGTGCTGGGTTTTTCTATAATAGAGTATCCCACGTTGTTGATGTGTCTGATTATTTCCTTGCAGTGTTTTTTAACGTGTTTCTATCCTCCCTGTATTTCTGCTAAAGTGAAAGTTAGGTTTGGAAGTGTGCTTCAATTCAGGCTACACCTTATTGTCCAGCATAGTTGAGTGATTAGTATACTTTGGGCTGTGTTTCATCCAGAGGCACATGGGTCAGTCATTCCTGTGTTAGTGGAGCTCAGTCAGGTCATGTGGTAAAGATGACTGCCTCTTGTCTTTCCATTATAAGGACACATTTCCCCTTTGCCATTAACAAGAAATTGGTTGAATGAGATTGTAGCACAGTGTGAATATCTTGTTTGCCAGCAGCCTTCCACCTAATAATTTTAGTGTCTATTGATTATCCTTACTTGAATCAGTGTATTTCATTGGAGATTATAAAATGGTGATTTCCTAATTCTGTCTTTATAGTTCCTCTGATAAAGGCAGGGCAAATGCTTATATAAGGAATTTGTATATTAGTGAATGTGGTTTTGGAACTCTGGAGGGTTTGTGGCCCTGCTGGGCCTTGGAGCTGTATGAGATGAAAATCTTTTCTTCTACCTATCTTAGCTTCATTGGCTGGGCTCTGCAAATTAGATTGATAAAATTAACAAGAGTAAAACAAACAGAAGTTTATTAGTATGTGCACCATACATATATACATAACACATACATACTCAGTGATGAATAACTCAAAGGGCTGATTGGAACTTGAGATTATATAGCATCTTAATGAAAGAACAATACATTTGTAGAAAAGTGACAAGACAGAGAAAGGGACTTTGAGCTTCCAGGGTGTCAAATTGTGGAAAAGTAGATACATGGAGAAGCTAATGGAAGATAAGGTTGTTTCAGCAAGGTTTGTTCTGTAGATTCCTTTGGTGCCATTTCTGGGCTGATAAGCTTCTAATGTTGTCTTTGGTGATTAAGAATCATTCTGTTCTTCTTGGTAGAGGGAGAGGATAGAGAGTTTTTCTTGCGTGTGCTTTTTTAAAAATTGCATTCAGCTCAAAATAATCCTTATATGAAAGTGGCATATTTTGAGGTGGCATACTCTGAACCCCTTGACCCCTTTCTGTTTGAAACTTAAATTTGAGTTTCATATAGAGTAGACTCTCAATTAACTGGCACCCATGGGGGTTGGTAGATGCCAGATGAATGTAAGTAGACTTACCATTGACCTGAACTAAAGCAACTGGCACTCTCAAGCAATTGACAGAAAAAAATTACTGGTTGCTTAAAAGTACTGGTTGGAGTTCCAGTTAACAGAGAGAGTCTGCTGTATTAAAAATTGAGTTGGTATGTGTGAAGAGAGATTTGGGAGAAGGGGTTAGCAAGGTAGGAAAGGGAGGCATGCAAGTTTCTTTTACTTCTTTGCCATTTTTCTTGGGTGTAGCTCTTCCAACTGATATTACCTAATTCTTTTAGAATAGGCCTCCAAAAGGGAAAATGTATACCCATGAATCCGTCCATCTCGTGATCTTGCTTAGGAAATACTGATGAAAAAGTGTGTCCTTCCCACTCTCCACCTTACAGCTGCTATGTAATTTCACTTAAGAATCTTCCCCTTCCCCTGTGACCATTACCTTCTTGAGCTTGCTGGTTCTGTGGCTGGGTACATAGGCTCCTGGCATCAGCTATACTTAGGTGACAGTATACAGTTTGGGGTGGATTCAGAGTAACATATTAATAGAAGTAATGTCATGACTCTCTTAATGCATAATCTCATTACTTTTTAGCATGGTATTCCTCATGTTGATAAGATGTATTAAAATGTATAACTTGCTATCTCTAGAATGATAGAATGTGTGTTTCAGAGTCTGGCAATCTTCCTGGTTGGTGATTCTAGGTATTTTTGACACCTACTGCCTTTTCTTCTAGATGGCATGCTTCAAACAAGGATACTGTTCACATTTTAGTGAACCCCATATTTATCACTGGGATCCATTCAACTAGTCAGTAAAAAGCAGCTTCATACTACAAAAGTCTCAATTCTCTTATTAAGAATTTATATGTAACTTTTGCATAAAGGAATTGTATTAAAATTAATATTTGATAGCTAACATTCTGTAACTGTTTCTTGTTCTAATAATGATGATGAAAGGACATAAAACTTTTAAGCTAAGCAGGTAATTCTTTTTCTTTTCTACTAGTTACTTCTTCTCTGACCCTGACTTGGCTCTTTCAGTTGACTTCATTGTATTGAACTGTGTGTGTGTGTGTGTGTGTGTGTGTGTGTGTGCAGAGAGAGAGGGAGGGAGAGGAGAAAGAGAGAGAAATGTATCTCGGTCATTTAATGAAAATTGATCAGAGTACCAGTGTAAAAAATTTAATTTGAAAGTATTATAAAGGTAAATGTTAAACCTTGTTCTGGTTCATAATTGTACCTTTTTCAGTAAAACTTAAATTTTCACTTGGAATGAGGTATTCTAAGTGGCCTACCCTTCTCATAGTACTTTTCTTCAGCAGTTAACCATAGGAGTAGCTTTTTTTTTTAATTCCTCTTTTCACTCCTAGGAGCTTGGTGTGGGTGGCACAAGCCAGTGGAAGATCTGTGGCCTGGATCCCACATCTACAGTTGGCATCTATTTTGAAGTAGTCAATCAAGTGAGTTGAAATTATTCACAGATATTCATGTGTCAATGTTGTGTTTTCTGATTTATTACAGACTGGAGGCCTCTGGTTTCTACCTCTGCAAACTGATGCTTTGGACATGTATTTGACTTGATACCAGTCTGGCATGGTCTTGTGAATTCCCATGGTTTAGTCAGAGTAGGGTAGCAAATGGCTTTTCTCACTTTAATGTTGAACTGATAATGTGTTTAGAATAGTAATGATATTTACCAGCCATTGTAATGTTGGTAAATGTTTTAGTATGTTTTTTCACAATAGTTTATTTTAAAAATTCCAAAATACAGAAAAATTAAAAGACGTATACAGTAAACACCCATATGCTCACCACTTATAATCTGTAATTACATTTTCTTGTATTTGCTTTGTCACATAGCTGTCATTCATCAATCCATCTTATTTTTGATGCATTTCAGAGCAAATTGCAGTTATCAGTGTATTTAACCCACAAACATTTTAGCATGGTAGATCATTAACTTGTGTTTAGTATTTATTTGATTGTGTTGTGTTTTGTTTTGTTTTGTTTTGTTTGAGGTAAAAGTTATATATGGCGAAATGCCCAGATTTTAAGTGCCATTCAAAATTCAAAAGAACGTTATTGTCACTGCTGTGTCAGTCATTTTAGGGGGAACACAGTGGGCTCTGTGAATGTGCCTGCGTCACACCTGTAACAGTAATGAGGTCTGTGGTCTCTCACACTGCAGCACAACTCCCCTATCCCCCAAGGAGGCAGAGGCGCCATCCAGTTTGTTACTCAGTACCAGCACTCCAGCACCCAGAGACGTGTCCGTGTGACCACCATTGCCCGAAAGTAAGCAGCCCTGGTTTGCTTTCTGTTGAGCCACTGAGCAGTGTTTTTCCCTATAAAGTGTGAAGAGATAATTCAACATCTGTTAGTTTATCTTTGTAATTCCAGTGAATGGTTCTCAACCAATCCTCACTGGCTCATTTGATCAGAGGAAGAGGAAGAAGGGACACTGTTGACTTAACTCAGTTAGGCCTATAGGCACTTGCCTGGAGGAATCCTGCAGTAGGAATAAGTTCATTCAGAATTATTTTTCATTATTTTATTTACAGATAAGTAATCCATAAGTACACCGTTCTTATAAAAGATTTAAGCAGCACATGAGTATGTAAAGAATAGGACTCTTTGACCACCCTCCCCAGAGGTAATAGGCTATTACTATATTGGCATTTAACTTCATAATCCCATTTCTTTAGTTACATTTTCCTCAATGTTGTGTCAGGACATCTTCTTTGTCATGTATACGTGAGGTCTTTGTGTACGTGAGTATTTCTTTCTGGTCACTTCATAAAAGTGGAGTTCTAGATACTGCAGAACTACTCTTCTAAGAAGCTAATTTGTATTCTCCCCAGTAGTGTAAGGAGAGGAGTGCCCTGTCTTCTCACTAATAATGGCTATTACTGATTTTTAACATGTAAATATGGAGCAGTATATCACTTTTATATGTATTTTCCCATTTTTCAGTGGGTTGAGTATTTTCCATGCTTATTGGCCATATGTATTTCTTCTGTGATAGCCTTTGCCCATTTTGTAAAACTTGTTTCTTTTTCTTGTTCATTAATTTGTAGGGATTCTTACATATTTTGGATATGATTATTGTATGCTGCTCTTACCTGCTCCTGGTCTGCCTGTTGTCTTTTAGCTTTGTTCCTAGTGTTTTTATTCATATGGAAAACTTTTGTGTATGTGCCAGTTCTTCTACCATGATGCTGGGGAAGTCATTTTGTGAATTTGTAAACGTTTAGATTTTTGTAAGATTGACTTAGAGAAAGGAACACTGGCTGGAGGCTTAACTTGTGATGTCTCATGGAATGTTGGGAAGGTCTCTACAATTTTCCTCTTGTGCTTGGAGCCTTGGGAGATCACATGAGGGTAAATGAAAATGTATGTAAAACTCCTGTGATTCTTTACTGATAATGCAGTTCCAGTCTGTGTTGTCTTAGATGAAGGAACAGACCTCATGTTTATCTTAATGGAGAGGTGGCTTTCTGGTCTCCTGAATTGAAGCATGGTACTAACTCTGAGATTGTCAGTTGGGCAGATGCACAGAGTCAGCTCAAACACATAGAAGCAGCATTTGACCAGGAGGCCGCAGCAGTTTTGATGGCACGGTTAGGAGTATTCCGAGCTGAGTCAGAAGAAGGGCCTGATGTCCTACGGTGGCTGGACCGACAACTCATTCGACTGGTAAGTTGGAAACAATGTCACTAGGTTCCATTTTGGTCTCTGCTCTACTTTTGAGCAAATAAAACCTATTTTATATAGTCAGTCAACGAGAGTTGAGATTGGAATGCAGCTCTTCTACTCCAAGGATTTTTCCAGGTGACACTAACTTAGGGGTCGCCCCCTTTTTTTTTGCTATTTTCTTTCAACAGTGTCAGAAGTTTGGACAATATAACAAAGAAGACCCCACTTCTTTTAGGTTATCAGATTCCTTCTCTCTATATCCTCAGGTAAGAAATACATGTTTCTAAAATAACAATAGAAGAGTCAATTGTGATAGAAATAAAACTTGATGCTCTTGGGGCAAAGTGAAGACTTGGTGTGTCTTGAGATTCAGGCTATAGGTGTTGAAAGTTGTTTACTTCAAGACAAACACTGTGTCTCTGTGCAAGACAGTGCCTGAGACCTATAGAGACAGGGATGACATGCAGAGAGGAGAAATAAGTGTATAAACTTCATGACCAGGCAAACCAGGATCATTACTATAAGGCCACAACAAAGTCTAATTTGTACAAGTTCTAGGTGGACTGTCAGCTACCTCAGCAGCAGACAGCAACAACGAAAATGAAGCACATGTGAAGATGAATATAATAAAGGAGACCATGTTATGTGACAGCTGTTTAATGATGTGTCCATGGTTACTATGCTGCATTATAACTAGTTAAACCTTGTTAACTTAGGTTTAACAAGCACGTGCTATAAATAACTGCTTTGTGCAAGAACTGGCATTTGGGAGCCTTTGAACAAAGGAAAGGAGAGAAAGAGGAGAGAGCGCATGAAGCCACGGCCAGGGACCTGAGTATTTACCTTTTCTGAACTTCTATCCTTACCTGTAAGTGGGGAAGCTAGAGCTTAGCTCAGTGGGTTCCTGTGAGGATTACATGAGCTGAGGCCAGTCAACTGTGTAGGGCTTAGTGAATGTGAGCCAGCTCTACTACTGAGGCCCAGGACTTCGAGGCTGGGCCCTTCATAGGTGCAACTTTTCCCGATCTGGAAGCGAACTCAGCTTTATTTCCTCTTCCCACAGGAGCACCTTTATGAGGAATAAATGGAAAGAAGCAAACTTTCATTTTTAAATAAACTTGTGAGGACTTAGATATCTAAATGTCTATTATGCTTTTAAATACTTGCTTAGGAAAGTGGACACATGTTTGAATCATGAACCTGTATAACTCAGAGTCTTAGGTTTAAAAGAGGCCTCAGAAGTCATCTCACTCTACCTAGGCCCAGGGTAGCGCTCTGTGGTCCTTGATGTGTGTCCCTCCTTGGGCCTGTGACTGGGTGTTAAGGAAGTGGTTTGCAGTCTTGTTCAGCTGTGGAACCCTTCCTTGGAGAGGACCCTCTTAAAACCCATCTCGTAAAGCAGACAGACTTGAGTGCTGCTCTGATTGTGCCCAGACGCTACCCTAGGGTCCTGGGGTTGCACTGACACTGGAGCACAGTTAGAAAAGCACTGAGTTGAGCTGGTTTCTAAGATTCCCTTTGTTAGTGCATCTAGGATGGAGGTCAAGAGCCAGGTCTCTACAGCCAACAACCTGAATTAGCATCTGGCTCTAATAGCCACTCAGTAGCAGGTGGCCTTGGGCAAGTTGCCTATTCCTCATTTTCCTGAAGTGTAAACTAGGAATGGTAAGAGAACCTACCTTATGGGTTTATTGGAAGGAAATAATTCTTGTCGAGTGCTTTATGCCTTGCATTAAATGTCAGCCATGATTATTTTTTTTTCTTTTGACTTTTAATTTTTTAATTACATTTTACATACAATATTATATTGGATTTAGGTGTACAGTACAGTGATGAGTCATTTCTATAACTTACTAAATCCTCATTCTGATACATCTGGTTCTCCTCTGAAACCATATGTTGTTATTATAATGTTGTTGACTGTATGCCCCATGCTGCACTTTATATCTCTGTCACTATTCTGTGACTATGAATTTGTACTTCTTGATTTCTCCCTTTTTTTACCCTCCCTTCACACCTTCCTTCTATCATCCCAACAAATCAAATACCCATCTGATGCCTTACAAAGTTACTGCCTTATAACCTTATTGACTATATTCTCATGTTATACTCTATATCTCCTTGATTATTGCCTTGTAACAATCAAACTGAACTTCTCCATCCTTTTCCCTTATTTTACCTACTCTCCCATCCCTCTGCCCATCTTAAAGAAGTCCCTCTAACCTTCTTTGTAGTACTAGTTTGGTGGTGATGAACTCCTTTGGCTTTTTCTTGTCTGAGAAGCTCTTTATCTGTTCTTCAATTTTGAATGTTGTTAACTGTGCCTTAAGTCCCTTCTCCCCTGGCCCTCTCGCCTCCTTGTGAACTCTTTCAGACTCCAGTGGCTTTAGGAAGTCTGTTCCCTTGCACCCCAAGCCCACTATAGCAGTACTTTCCTGTACTGGGGCTCATAATGTCCCGCCTCAGTGTCCCTTTTTTCCATTGGACTATGACTCCTTTGAGAGCAGACATTTTGTCTCTGCAGCCTGACCCAGTGACTATGGAAATGGACACTTTGCTTTTCCCCTTTCATGTGGAAGCTTTGACATACCCGGAGGCTCCCTCACTCTTTTAAACTAATTAAAAATTTTTTCTAATTGTGGTAAAAAAACAAAATTTACCATCTTAACCATTTTTAAGTGTACTGTTCAGTAGTGTTAGGTATATTCACATTGTTGTGCAACAGATCTCCAGAACTTTTTCATCTTGCAAAACTAAAATGCTAGCTCATTAAATAGCAGCTTTCCATTTCCCACTTAGCCCAGTCCCTAGTACCACCATTTTCTTTCTTTTTTTTAAAAAAATGAATTCTTTATTTGTGATAACCATAAATGTTGCACCATTTACTTTCTATTTTATGAACCCAGAGACCTTTTTCTTAAGGTTCTCCTTTTTCAAAGATGTAAGGCAAGTCTACTCTCTGGGTATCTTAAGATGGTTACAACTGTATGCTCTTGTCTTTTTTTCTTTGTGACTGCAGTTCATGTTCCATCTTAGAAGATCTCCATTTCTTCAAGTATTTAACAATAGTCCTGATGAGTCGTCCTATTACAGACACCATTTTGCCCGGCAGGATCTAACCCAGTCCCTCATCATGATTCAGCCCATTCTCTATTCCTATTCATTCCATGGACCACCAGAGGTAAGGCTTTCCGTGAATGCTTTTCTCAGAATTGGAATCACCTTATGTATATTGTTCTTTTTCTAGCATATTCACTCTTAGAGCAAAACTGTCAAAAAAAGAAAACTTTTGCGTCTTTATAGTAATTTAACATTATTTCTGAGTCTTAAAAATGTATTATAGGGTAAAGTCATGTGTATGTAATAAGCTATTATCTGTGGAAAGCAGGATTATAGCTAAAAAATATGTAGGTACTTTTTTCAATGTGTTCAAATACTTTGATCCAGTAATATTCTATGTCTTGAATCTGAAAAAAATACTTCTATATACGGAAAAAGCTTTGTTCAAAGGAATAGTAAATGAGCTAGTAGAATAGAAAATTAGAAAATAATCCAAATGTTCAATAGTAGGAAAATCTAAGAAATATTCACAAAGTTTACATAACATAATAAAATAGGTAAATTCTTATGTTAAAAATGTTACATGGAAAAAAATCAAACTAGAAACTTTTAAAAATTACATTTTCTAAAAAGGCTGTAAGGATTAAAAACTATGGGAATAAGCCAAACTATTAATATTTGTTGTAATTGGGCTCAATTATTTTAATAAACTACTTTTATTATTGAAATAAAAATCATAAATATATTTTAATACAAGTTATTTTAAAACTTGTATGTACTTTTTCATGTAGGTCATCCCTGTTATCTGTCATCTGCAGCTGTAGTAGGTTTGAGAGAAGGTGTGTTTTTTTGATAGATAAAATACATTTCTCGCGTGAAACTGCGACTGTTTGGAGTAACTTTTGGATCCTAGAGCAAAAGATATCATTAATCTCCCTTCCCAAACAATGAGTGATTGTTTGGAGCCTCTTTCCTCTGCGAAGTTGAAACTTAGAACTGCTGAGTCAGGAAGCAGAAAGAGCGAATGTGACATGAAGTGGGGACAGCCACTGCACCTTGCAGCTGTCTGGCCACATGGGGAACAGAGGAAACCAATACCGTCTCTCTCCCTTTCTCTCCAGCCTGTACTGTTGGACAGCAGCAGCATTCTAGCTGACAGGATTTTGTTGATGGATACTTTCTTCCAAATTGTCATTTATCTTGGGGAGGTAAGATGATGTTAATTTCTTTTCTTATATTGTTTTTACTTTCTTAATAGAGATTTTTATGCATTTGAAACAAGAATTTGGGCTTAGAAAACCCACAGTTTAGTATAATGAGTACACTGGCTTTTATTCTAATGAATAAAATCTTTTTCAAGTCCCTGGGGGTATTTGTATACTAGTAATTATAATAATAGCTTTAAGTAAAATCTCAGGTGAACCTTTAAGTTACTGTAATTATTGCTTTCTGAGTTGGCAGGCTAGGTCGGTTACTTTTTCTCAGTAAACTTTTATACACACTACCGCCCTTTCAGAGTTAGAGTTACTAGTAAACACTCATACGTGTGGGACTGAAGCGTTTCTCTGAAATAACGCGGCACAGTGAACTTCACTCTGGGTTTGCGTGTCTCTGGGATGGCTCCGGGTAGCTTTCAGGGCATAGTCCATTTCTTTCTCCGAGAGATTCACGCCCTAAGAGAGGGAACGGCTCTTCCGAAGAAAACCTTGGGTTAGGTATTACATTCAGTGATACATTCTTTTCCTTCTATTGTTTGTTCTTTACCTGCAATAAATTGCTTTGTGTTTGACTTGACTTTCTGGTGTCTATACAATAGAAGTGATTTCTGTCCTGAAAAGATATAAATTGTGTTTCAGAATTTCCTTAATAACTTAGAAAGAATTTGTTTTCTAATACTAATAGGCATTTTATAACTTTAAACTTTTTTCAGCATATTAACACCCAGACTGTGAGTCACTTGCCCACCGATGGTGTGCCATTAGTAATGGTCCTAGTAATGGCCCTTGGTGACCAGCTGCTGTTCCCACTGGTTCCTTTAGGAGTAGTAATCACCACATAGTTTTTTTTCCCTTCAGCTTATCCCTTATGGACTTCTCTGACCACAGCCCCTGATCCTATTCATTTACACATTTATTGAACGCTTTCTGTATACAAGTGACTGATTCTAATGACAAAGACAATGACATCTTTCTCCAAAAGCCCTAAGTCTGCTTGTTGGTGTTCTTAAGAACTCTTGAACCCAAGTGAGCTTATTATGGTCCTTTCCTTCATGCCACCAGTCAGTCAAAAAATTAAGATCTAGAAAAATGGTACTGGAAACTCTGAGAAGGGAGAAGAAAGCACTAAAGGGAATCCTCTTTCTGGTATCAGATTAAGTCTACATGTGAAAACACTTCAGCTTATTTATAAAGATCTATTAATCAGTGAACAAATATTTTTTTATTTCCTGTGTGTTCATGGTATTCCCTAGACCAGTTGCTGATGGGAATAAAAGAAGGAATGAAACACAAAATGTTTAGTTTAGTTGGGGAGATAATCTTTACTGTCCGTACTTTAGTATATTGCTTCCTACTCACTGCCTAACTGAGACCCATGCTTCGATTCTTACAGCTTTTATAGACTATAAAATACTCCCCCACCACGAATATCCCCACTCAGAGCCCAGAGGAGCAGGGGATAGAAATGTGGGCAGTCCCACCAGGTCTGCGTGACTCTGCTATGCACTGGAAGAGGGTGTACATTATACAGTATGTGTTGATAGGAAGGTGAGGGGGACCATTCTGTGGGGGCAGCCCACAGATCCTTGTCCCTGCCAGGTGTAAGGGAGTGGGAGGCAAGACCAAATGATTACGTAGTTGGTATTTACAGTTAGAAAGGGAAGAGGGGTGTGACTGATGACTGACACTTCTGGGAGAGCTGTGTAGGTGGGTGTCCTGGGTGCACCTCTTTGCTCACTCATACTTCAGTCAGCTTCACTCTGTTCTCCTCTGAAACTTCTTCACTGGAAAGTTCTAGTGGGGGAGGGTAGTGGGAGGATGTCAGAAGTGTCAAAGAAGGCTGTTGTTTCCATGTTTCCACAGTAGTTTTGGTGTGTTTGTTTGTAGACGATAGCTCAGTGGCGTAAAGCGGGGTACCAAGACATGCCCGAGTATGAAAACTTCAAGCACCTTCTACAGGCACCACTGGATGATGCTCAAGAAATCCTGCAGGCACGCTTCCCAATGCCACGTTACATTAACACGGAGCATGGAGGCAGTCAGGTGAGTGAGCTGAAGTCTAACTCTGGTATTCAGCTGTTTTTGTGATACATATATATATTTATAGCCATTTTTATGGCTATAAATTCAAACAGTGTGGTTAATATTTTTTGTGGTAAATTGGCATACGAATAAACTCCCAAATATGACTTAGTTTTAAGTGAGTGATCAAAATATATTAATTTAAAACTAAGCATCGCCAAAATGAAATACCTATTTCAAGTTTCTGGAACCCTAGTAAATGGAGAGCTAGCTATTAGGCTTAAGCTAAAGAAATGGGTTCCTGTGCAGTAAAGACTTTCTAATTTCACCATAGGAATGTTAAAACTCTTTCCTAGTACACTGACATTGATGCCACTTTTAACCTTTGTCTTTTTTTCTTTAAGGCTCGATTCCTTTTGTCCAAAGTGAACCCATCTCAGACACACAATAACCTGTATGCATGGGGACAGGTAAGAAATTGTCAGGTATTTGGATTCTTCTTGGCCCACAGCCAGAATAACTTGGGTGTTATTTTTTGCTGGGAAAAAAACTTTGAACATAGCTTGGGGTTGGGGGTTGGCTACTCGGTGTGGATCCCCTCCTGCAGTACTCACCATAATATGACAGGTTCAGGCCAGAGGACTGACCACCATAGTGTGGCCTCCATCTGGCTTTCATAGACACAGCAATATTGCGCCAAGTCCTCCCCTCCTTCTTTCCCATGGGAGGGTGGGACAGAAACATCTATAGCTGCCTCCTCTTTACTTTTCAGCCTGTAATTCTTTATCTAATCATTCCAACCATTTATATCTCTCTCAGATGAGTCTTTCATTTTGTTTTCTTGACAGCATTTTTTAAATTACACTTTTTTTGAGGTAATTGTCATTCATATGCAGTTGTAAAAAATAAGACAGATCCCTTATACCCTTTACCCACTTTCCCCCAATGGTAATAATTTCCCAAACTAATGCAGTATCACAATCAGGATCTTGCCATTGATGCAGGCTAGGTGCACATTTTGGTCACCACAAGAATCTCCTATGTGCCCTTTTATAGTCATACTCACTTCCCTCCACCCTTTCCTTAATGCCTGTTAACTGCTAATCTGTTCTCCATTTCTATAATTTTGCCATCAACAATGTTATATGTATGAAATCACATGGTACATAGCTTTGGGATTGGCTTTTTTCCCCTCAGCATAACTATCTAGAGATCCCTCCAGGTTGTGGTAGATATCAGTAATTGTTTCTTTTTATTTGCCAAGTGGTCTTCCATGGTGTAAGTATACCAGAGTTGTTTAATCATTCACCCACTGAAGGACATCTGGATTGTTCACAGTTTCTGACTATTAGGAATAAAGCTGCTTTAAATATTCATGTACAGTTTTCTTATGAACATAAGTCTTTACTTCTCTGAGATAAATGCCCAAGAATACATTTGCTCAATTGCTTGGTAGTTACATGGTTAGTCTAAGAAAGTGCCATCCTGTTTTCCGGGGTAACTGTCCTTGTATGTCCCCACTAGTGATGCAGGAGTTTTAGTCTGTGCTCAGTGACCATTTGCTAGCTTCTTCAGCTCCAAGTCTGGGATGTGTTTCTCCTTGGGGCCCAGGATCCCCTGTTTGTCTGCTATCCTCTCTCTACCTTTCAGTCTTGTTTTGTTCGTTTTATATAAAGTGTTCAGGGTTTTTAGTTGTACCTAGTTAAAAAAAGGTGGGGGGAGTAAGGGGAAGTACATCTACTCCTTCCTCTCAGAAGTCTTCTTATAAAATTTTAATCATGCTTATGTTTTTCTAATTATAATAGTACAACTTAATTTTAGAAAATTTAAATATGTAAAAAAAAGATGAAGAAAGAAAATTAAAATTACCTGGGATCTTGCTACACAATATAAAATGTATATGGCATGTATATCGTTTTTTCTTTCTTTAGTTTTTTTTGTACAAATTTGGGATCTTTCTAGAAATTGAGATTTCTGTTTATTTCTCTTAACATTACATAAATCAGCAGTATTTTCTGATAGTACAAATATCCATCTGTTCAGTGGAGATACTGATTCACTTATTTGTGAATATGCCATTACAAGCTGCTGTTGTAAACAGAGCAGAATGGTGGGGAAGATGAGAGGCAGGGTGTACAGGCCTCCAGGAGCTTACACCTGGGGGATGCATCATCAGAACTGTGGAGGGGCAAGTGTAAGAGGTATGCCCAGAACTGTCTAGTGTCAGGAATGGCCTGAGCTCAGTGGGTCAGGGAAGGGTTTTGTGAGGAATTTATGCTTCAGCTGAAAGGATTAGTTAGCTAGGCAGTGGATGGTGTTGGTGGGACTACACATAGCAGAGGGAACAACTCTTGTGAATGTTCTGAGTCCTTAACAACTTCATGAATTCTAAACAGTTTTTAAGGTATCTGCCAGTAAACCTATATCATTAATTCCAGGAAACAGGGGCACCCATCCTAACCGATGACGTGAGCTTGCAGGTGTTCATGGATCATTTGAAGAAGTTGGCTGTCTCCAGTGCTGCTTAAGCTGGGGATATGAGCAGGAAATTGAAGAAAACACTGTCAGTTCACAATTGTTTATAAAGGTTTAATAACATTCCTTTCACTTTTCTTATGGATTTTAATAACTAATCAAAGGAAGTGTATGTAATTTTTTAGATTATAATTTATTTGTTTTTCATTTGTGCCCCATTTCTTGCATCATAAAATTATAAGGTCATAAATGTTTTGGTACTTGTAAATGTTAATATGCTTTTTGTATCCTAACTTGACAGTCTGTATAAAGTCAGAGGTAATGTATTTTGGCACCTTGCTTAGATGAAAATCATAAAGGTCAGAAAGGAAATAAACCTGGATAAAGAAACCACTGGCTAAAATGCGAATACAGATTTGATTTCCTGAGTGTGTGTGTTTTTAAATGACTCTCCCAAGAGATATTTCTTGAATATCTTCATTTGCTGTCTAAATCAGGCATGTCCAGCCTGCAGCCCAGGATGGCTTTGAATGTGGGCCAACATGAATTCCTAAAACATGTGATTTTTTTTTTTTGCGACCTTTTTTAAAGCGTATCAGTTATCATTAGTATTAGTGTGTTTTATGTGTGGCCCAAGACAATTCTTCCAGTGTGGCTGAGGAAATCCAAAAGGTTGGACACTGCTGGTCTAAATGTTAACAGACCAAGGAAGAGTTTGAAATATGAGAAAGTATATTGAGATGGCATGGTCTAGAGTGGCACTGTCTCTAATTCACATGTAACTGTCCATGTAAACAATCCAGCCCAGGCAGACGTAAAGAGTGGCTGATAGGCGTAAGAAGCTCTTAATAGAATGACAATACATTTGTGTTGGGCACAAGTAAAATAACTTTCAGGTACTGCATTTTAATCAAAGTATAATATGTGCATGTTAAAAAAAAAATCAAAAAATCTTAACAGTTTACTCCCTAAGCCTAGACCTGCTCTTCAGAGGTAACTGCTTTTGACCTTTCCTGTCACATATTATCAAGGTTGGTAAAATTTACATTCCAATTTATAACCATAATTGTCTTTTGTTTCAAACTTGATTCTCAAAGTTGAAAACTAATAAAGATTATTTACACAGCTGTAATGTAAATGTTCATGTTTGAGTCAGGTAGTTTTACATTTTTCTCCAGGGGTTTGATGTCTCACTAGTCCCTATGCCACTTGAAGGACAACAAAAGCAGTCACTTTTCTTACATTCTAGCGTTCCACAGGCTGGTTTGCTTCCTTTTTGAATTATGACTTGCTGTATTTGCTGTTGTTTTCCCTAGAATTTCTAATTTTTGTTTTTTTGAGAGATTTTATTATTTATTAAGGAATTCCAGCTCCTTACTCTATTGAATGGAGTAGTCTGTGGAGGTCACTGTTACTCCTTTTAAACATAGGCCATTTGCTATAAGAGTTATCATCCAGGAATTTTTTTGTTTGGACTTCTGGGTTCTAATTTTCCTTTTATTCCCTACGTGATTTTGCCATCTTAAATGACTTTTCCTAAAAAATTGTACATGGAAGATAATTCACTGAATCTAGTCTGTCTTCATATTTGACAGCTTGGCTAAGTATAAAATTCTAAGCCCAAAATAATTTTCTCTTTCAGAACTCTGGAGCAACTATTTCATTTATTCAATAAATAATCCTTAAATATTTGCTATTTACAGAGTAGTCTTTTGGTACAATAAACAAAAATTCCTGCCCTTATGGAGCTTATGGTCTAGTGAAGGAAGACCAACAATAAAAAATTAGAAGTAAACTATATCATTTATTAGATGAGTGTTATATAGAAAAGTCAATCTGGGAACTCCTATTAACTGGACCATCTGCACTGATTTCTTGTGCTCTCTTTTGAATTTGTATTGTACTGCCTTTTTGCCTTTGCTTTACATTCTGGGAAGGTTTCCAATCTTAAGGTGTTAAACAGTTACATTTTAAATGCCAAGGGATTTATTTTCTGCACCTTTTCCATACAGTATTTTTTTGGATATAATTTTTAATTGAGATACATCAAATTGAAGAGTACATAAAACTGTAAACAGATTAAGGCAGAAGCTTCCTCCTGGACCTGTTTCAAATTAACAGAAGAATGTGATAGGCACAGCTTGGTCAAGTGTTCTCTCCAGTGACAATGAGTTGTGGTGCTGGGGGTAGGAGTGGCACCAGTGAATGACCTAGTATGGAGCACTTGGCTATTTCCAGATAGAATGCAGAAGTAGGGGTTAGTTTTCATGTGGAGAGCAGCCATCCCAAGAGGGTGACACTGGAGCCTAATGCTGTGTGCCAAATGATGCTGAACTCCCATCTAAAAGGCAAGGAAAGCCTCTGATTTATCTTAGGGTGTGAAGTGATGAGTTATGGGTTTTAAAAACTAAGAGAGCGAAAGGATAGATGAGAGGCTGGAATCAAAAGTGAGGTCTGAACAGAGGCAGGTGTTTAGATAGAGGTTACAGATGGGATATTAGGTGACAGGATGAGTCTTAAGTTTCTGGCTCAGGTGATGTCTGAATCCTCTGAATTACAGAAAAGGAAGGAAAGGTTTCTTTCTTGTTGGGGTGTGGCATTGAAAAATTTAATCCTGGACATTATGAACATCCAATTTGCTAATATTTCCCTTGTTTCATGCTTTTTATATTCTAAGAAATTTTTGTTTATCCTAAGGTGGCAAAGATTTTTCTCCTATGTTTTATTTAGGTTGGTAGTTTTAGCTTTTACATTTCAGCCTAGGATCCACTCAATTTTTGTACATGGCAAAACAATTTTTAGAAGATGAGCAAAGTAGAGAGAGCCCTGAAGTATATGAAGATAAAAAGAAATGTTTTCTGAAGCCAAAAAAGAAAGGTGGGGTCAGTGGTGTCAAATGCTTTAGATATCAAGTTGGATGGCTGAAAAGTAATTCCTGGATATGGCAATTTATTGAGTGTCCTATGCCAACCAGGGCACTTTTGCTCTCAAGTTGTTCCGTCTGTTGGAGTGGGGGTAGATTATGCTTTGAAGAAATGTATGCGTAAGAGAAAAGCTGAAGGTGCACACATTCAAAAGAGATTTTGCTTTTTTTTCGTTTTTGTTTTTGAGATAACGGGCACGCTTGTATGATGCAGGGTAAAATTCAAAATGAAAACGTGTGGGATGTGGGTGAGTTGAGTGTTAGAGTGTTAATTAGTGGGGAAGGCAGTAAAGAATGGGACGCAGAGCACGATGGAGGGATTAGCTTTGAAGTGGAGGGACCTAATGCTCACCCAGGCAGGGTTCCAGAAAGGAAAATGGGGAAGATGAACTGAGGGGTGAAACAGGTGATATCCTCGCAAATCTGAGCTGGAGGAGGAATGCAACTAACCATTACATATACCATGTGACGCCTATTAAGGTAGGCGTTACAATTTGCAACTGAGACGTTTGCTCAGAGAAACTGTCATTTGGTAGGTCATTTGGTATGGAAGGTCATGCGTTCGCAGCAAAACACCAAAGCCTCCTTACCCCAAGCTCCATACCTGAGTCCAATCCCCAGTGCCACATTCGGGACTACAAGCCCCAGGATGCATCGGGGCTAGCGTAGGAAGCCGCGCCCGGGGCTGGCTCCCCATTGGGCAGTGGTAAGGCCCGTGTCGTCCCTGGGTTTCGAGGATCTAGGGCTTCCTCGGGCGGCGCCATGCGTCCTGAGCAGGCTCTGTCATGGTACCGGCGGATGTCCGCGGTCTACGCATTGGGCACATGGACCCTGGTGGGCTCCTTGTTTTTCATCAGCCGGAAAAGGAGCGAGCCATCAGGTACGGCTCTCTGGCTAGACCTTTCACGGGGACACGCGGCCTTCCGTCGGGCATACCCAGAGGTCAAAGAGGCGGCCTCGTTGTGCCGCCCTCTTTAAGTTTATTTTGCAAAACTTGGGAACGGTTGCTTAGAGACATTCGTTATTGTGGAATTTGCCAGGAACTACCTTTTAAACCCTCTTATTTTAAATCTTGTTTATTTATTGAGTCAGACCTTCCCTATACTCAATTTAAAGAATCTGTAAGGTTCGAGATGGAATTTCAGAGACACTGGATAGTGATTTAAAGACGTGATGCTTCTGTAATTTAAGCCCTCGTCGCATTTGGCGAGTAGTTTCAGCACTTCACAATCCAAGGAGTATTGAAACCTTCCCAGTTACTAGGCGGTAAAATCCCTTAGCCTTTTAAATTGTGCTGAAGATCTATAGATATTTCTAGTAGATTAGTGGTTGCCTGCGGCTGAAGGGGAGGAGCTGATGGGGAGTGACCGCCAAAGGTTTTGGGGTTTCTTTTTGTGGATGAAAATATTGTAAAATTGATAGTTGTGCTGGTTGCACAGATCTCATTTTAGACATACTAAAAACCACTGAATGTTATATTTTAAATGAGTTAATTGCATGTGTTAAGTATGTCTCATTAAAGCTGTGAAGATCACCAGTGGCTTGAAAGTACACATGGCCAGTATTGAGTGTTTAAAAACGTTTCACTGTAGTTACGCTTTGTTTATTTATTTTTACAGAAAATAGTGTCAGAAATCTGTTGGGGTGGGGGTAGTTCTTATTTTATTTTATTTATAAGACTTTACTAATTTAATGACTGTGGTGTAAGTTAAAATAATTCGGGTGTTCTATTTTTTTTAAAGGTAGTGAATTAGAGCAAAAGGACATCTCAGGAAATGAGCTCCCTGAGTACCCGAAAGGGTTTTATGTGGAAACGATTGTCACCTATAAAGAAGATTTTGTTCCAGTTACTGACAGGATCCTCAACTATTGGAAATCCTGGACTGGTGGACCTGGGCCAGAATCATGATTGACTTCTGAATTCTGAAAACCAGGACTTGGGTTCAACATTTAAATTTGATAGATTCCTTGATTTCCATTTCTGTTAGTGAAAAGTGTATATACATCTAATTTAATTTTGCTGTAAAATGTAATCACTAATCATATGCAATACATAATTCTTTGATAAACTTTCTTCAGCTTTCAGTGTTCCTTTTAGTGTGTCTCTTGCTATCCTACCCATTCAGAAATGAGCAGGACATTGCTGACCAATGTCACCTCAATAAATTTAACAATTATAAAATATACAAAATTAAAAAATAATCAGGACAAGCGTATTCATTTTCCTTTAATGAATAAACATCTCCATATCTCATACCTTTTTAAAGCCAAATATATTCTATTTTTGTATACATAGTTGTTTTCCCTATTATTAATTTTTATACCTTTAATTACATACATTAGAATTCTTAACCTTTAAAAACCTTAATTTCTAGTGATTTATTAAAGCCAATAAAAACTCTTGGAAACATGGGCCTTGGACCTTGCTTACAGGGTTCCCAGAAGCTTTACCAGGTGAATAAAGAATGTCACTTGGCAGGTGCAGGAAACAGGATATTTTGGAGAGCTCAAGAAGAGAAGAACTCAACCAAATCTATAGGTATTACAGGCAATGTCTGATGCAAGTCCTTGCCTTGGCTTTTCTGTCCTCAAGAGGCCTCTTAAAAATTCACTCTAAAGATTCCTTATGAAAAATTCCAGCAAAGCAGATTTAAAAGAGCCTATAAAGGGAGTTCCCTGGTGGTGTAGTGGCTTAAGGCTTTGGCGCTGGCGCTGTCAATGCTGCGGCCTGGGTTCGATTCCCAGCCAGGGAACTACCCACATACTACAACAAAAATAAAACAAATAAATAAAAGAGCCTGTATGTTTAATTACGAGTCTTGCTGGGCTTACATAAATAATCAGGCCAAGTTTATTGAAATAACTTATTTTGCAAATAAATTAGTCTTTGGTTATCTTTGGTAAAAATGATTTTAGAAAGAAAAATTACATTTAAATACAAACTAAATACCTTTGTGGATATTAGATTCTAGTGCTATCTATTATCTTGTGCATTTTGTTTTCTACTTGTAAAATGGACTGGATCTTGAATTCTAGTTACCTCCAATATCTGCCTATGACTCTCCAAACTAATGTTTCCAATTTCTTTCCCATCCTTTGGCTTGGAAGCATTGAGAACTGAAACTCCTTTTCCCAAGGACATGCAGGCTAAAGTTGGACTTGATAATAGACTTAAGAGAAATTGCCCCAACAAGTCATCTATGGACAGTCTTCATGACTACTGCAGAAAGAGCACCAGAAACATTCAAACCATGGACCAGCTGAATCTATCAGACTAACTGCCTGCCTTCACTCCATTTGAAGATGACTTAAGACATATCTAGAAATCTCAAGTGCCTGCCTTCAGAACTCAAACTGAGATTACAGTCTACTCCAGCCATTAACCTTTGTTTTTCTTTTGTGCATAGAAATGTCTCTTATCCAATACCTGATTGCACCATAGGCTTAACTTTGGGAGACGACCAGCATCACAGTCTCCTAAAATGAGACACAACTATTTAACTGAACTGAACTTTTCTCAAGACTGAGACTGGTTTAGTCACATAGAGAACAAGCTATCAACCCAAATTCTGGAATGTGAAACTTCCATGGATGTTTCAGAGAAGGGAACTGTGGGGGTTCACCCCAGCATGGGCCTCTGTGGTGTGTGAATTGTCGTCTTGAGCTGTGAACTCAAGAGAAACTTCTGCCTGTTCCTTAACTACCTAGAAGATTTGGGGCTTTGCCCATAATGAGAGATTATCAGAGATAACCTCCTTTGACCTATCTAGAGGGCAGGGCAAACTACTAATTACTAAACATGTATTGTGCCTGCAATGACCCTTTAAGACCCAAGGCACCTTACCTAATCCCTAGAATGTTTTTTTACAGTGGTACTTTGGTACTCATCACTAATTGGTTCCAGGAGGTGTGACCAGTAGTACCAAACAAATTTTCTCATAAGGAATAATGCAGAGGTATCTCAGTACTGGTTAATTGGTTCCAGGAGGCGTGATGAGTACCAAATGAACAAGTACAGGGACAAAAATTTCACATCAAAATTAGCCAAGTACCAAATTTGACAAGTTTCAAAGCAGTTGAATACCAAGGTATGACTTTTTATTTAAGTCACTGGAACTTTTATTGTAAACAAGTTGCGGTAAAGTTACAGTGCATGCTGCCCAATGAGTGAAATGGGGGGTACAGGTGGGTGCCAAGAGCCAGCCCAAGCCCAGGGCAGATGACCAGTGGAGTCTGCTTGCCAGACTTGGGCCCTTTGGGCTGGAGTGCACAGACCCAGGCCTGACCTGGTACAAAATGTGAAAAGAAACTCTGGGGTTCAGCAGTTTCTGCTCGTTCAAAGTGTCTTATTTACCATACCCATTTTCCCTTTCTGTCTTTGAACCACTCATGCATGTGAGGTCTCTGTCTCTTGCATGTATGTGGTGTTACCATACACATGTATGTACTAAATTAGGTTATTTTCTCTTGTTAATCTGTCTCCTGTCTATTTGATTATTGGACCAGCTGAACATATCTTTAGGGTAGAGGAAAGTTCATTTCTCCCCCATACAGGTTATACATTTTTTTGGCAGAAATACCTAAAACTCATGTGTCTTTCTCAGTGCAATTATCAGGGAATATATAATGTTTGTCTCATTACTGGTGAGGTTAACTTTGGTCACTCATTAAGGTAAGTTAGTGTGTAATGTTGACATTCAAGCACACTAATTTGTTCTCTTTTCTGGCCAAATGGCTGTTCTTTGTTCTTTATTTGAATGCTTTCTCTTGTCGGCGGTGGGAAAGCTTTTCTCAATGCTCCTAGGGTCTCTGAGTGGGTCTGAAAATTAAACTGATAGATGACCAGGAGAAAAGCATACAAATTTATGTAAGCTTTACATGTGACTGAACTCAATCAACATGTGACATGGGGGACTTTGTAAGGAAAAGAGGACCTGAAGAAACAGACCTGAGTATTTTTATGCTGTTTGATAAAGAGGAGGCAGTCATGGAGGAATGTGATACGTCAAAAAGTCTAAGTGTAGCAAACTGGGGGAGACTTAACAAGTACTGCTTGTTCTTAGGAGATAAGGATGCGCTTTCCTCCACGTGTAGGGATGGCATCTCTCAGGTGAAGGTTTTAACACCTGTCCCAGAGAAGCAGGGTCAGAAGGTCTGAATGACCTTCCTGCTTTTGCGATTTTCTCAGACTCCTTCAGCTGATAGTAGTCAATATGCGAAGGTGTTGTATTTTGGGGCAGTGTGCCCTGAACCTCATCATTCTACACCTACCAATATTATTAGGGGACTGTAAGAAGACACACTGAGAGGAGTTTATTTTTATAAGGATTTGTATGGTCCTTGGTAAGCACTTTTACAGTCTGTTCTATTTAAATCTCCTAACAACCCTGTGAGGGGGAGCTAAACATTAGTATTTGTATTAGAGAAGGAATTTGAACTACAGAATTACAGTACACATCTCTGCACTACCACGACATGGCTACATCTAATGAATACTTAAATAGTTAAATGGCTATTTTAGGCAGCAGCTCCTGTTCTGTCTGGTTTCCAGAAAGCCACTGAGGTAAAAAGACAAAGGAAAAGCAATCTGGGAGGATCTTGAAGCAGAGGGATGGAAAAAGGAAAGGAGGGACACAATTACGATTGAGATTCAGGACAAGGTTGGCATTTAGGCCAACAAAAAAACTGGTGCGCAAACTGTGGTCTCTGCAGAGGTGACTCTGGGAGTCGGCGGGGAAACCGACGTTCGGGCGTGGCCCAGCTGCGGACGGAGGTGGACGAGCATGGGGCGGCGCCTATCACTGGCTGAGAGGGGTTATAGTGCGAGTTCAGGTGGGCGTGACCGACGTGGGCTGGCCCAACGTATGGTGGGCGTGGCCGACATCGGCTGACAGTCCCCACTCTGGTCCGATAGGACTGCCGGGCGCGCTTCCTGGTGTCACCCGCAGAGGGCTCTGGCCGCAGAGTCACTCGCGAGTCGCGAGGCCAGAAGGACCGCTGTGTTGCCCCAGTTGCCTTAGCCGTCGCCATGAAAGCCGTGGTGCAGCGCGTCACCCGGGCCAGCGTCACAGGTCAGTCGGGCGGGGCCGGGCCCGGGGGCCGCCCCTGACCCCGCGCCCGGCAGTCCCCGGCCGCCCCCGCGATGGTTTCCCCGCAAGGTCCCCGGGGCTGCTCTGTCCGCTGCAGCCCCTGTTCGAGCTCGGCCTCCGCAGCCTCGAGTCCCCGGCCGGCTCTGGGCGCCGCCACGGCCCCAGAGCATTGCATGTGCCTGGCGGGCCTCTGGTGGATCTTCTCTTTGGGTTCACGATAAACACGCCTTAGAATCTTTTTTTTTTTTTTTTTTTAATTATTTTTCCTTTTCTTTCTTTCTTTTTTTGGGGGTTGGGGGGGTGGGTCCTGAGTACAGGGTGGCTGAACCTCCCAACATCCCCATGGCCCGTTCTTCAATGGAATATTGCACAGACAACCTGTAGGGAGCATGTCTGGAGCAAGAACACTCCCTTTCCAACGTTCTATTTTAAATTTCCCATTTTTTCCAAATTCTGTATGTTCCAGTTTTTATGAAGCTTGAATCCCAATGCAATACACAGATATAAGGAGTTAATGGACGAGTTGTAACAGTTGTGTACACCCAAGTGATCAGCCCCCAGACTAGCTTCAAAACGTTCCCTGCCCCTGGACATCCCTCTTCCTCATAGGCTGAACCCTGCAGGAATGTCAGAATCTAAAGAATTCAGGGTGAAATATTTCTGTTTCCCACCAGTTTTCTTGTGGACTAAGCCACCCAACGGTTAGTGATCACCTGATCACAATAGTTTGAACTTCAGGGGTCCAGATAATCTAAAAACAAAACCACAAAATGCCCTATAGAAGCAACCAAACACAGCAAAACCATATACAGGTGCTTAGGTCTGAAATTCTACTTTTCAAGCATGCCTAATGATTTCTCAGCTGTTATGGTAACTTTTTGGATGTGGTCATGGAGTAATAAGGAATAGAAAAACAGAGATTTATGGAATTTTAAAACAAAGTTTTTTTCAAACATTTTAGTTAATATTTAAGTTCACGCAAACTGGGACAATTCATGGATGAAAACATTTGTTTTTTGCTTTATTGAGAAAAACCTTGCCGTTTGCTCTATATGGTCATCACTAACAATGAGTAAACTTTGGAGAATTTAGAGTTTGATCTTATCTTTTCTGAAATCTCTATTCTGGGAACCTGGAATATTGAAAACATGTATTCTCTGAGGTTTGCTAAATAGTTTGAGTGACTTTAGTTTACTCTTTAAATTGTATGTTTTTAGTCAAAAACAACCCACCAACCTGCTATTAAAAAATAAGTTAATTGTGGGAGGGTGTTAACAAAATGGAATTCTGTCAGTGCTGGGGGAATCTTGGAGTTAAACAGGCCTTCTAGTTGAATTGTAATGGGAAGAGATTTTCTGATTCCTTAAAAAATATGACAGACTTCCTGAAATGTGGCTGTACGTGAATTGCATTTTATTTTAAGGGTTCTAAAATGTCACTTCCAATTTTATGGTTGGGACACAGCAGAATAATAAGAGTCATATCTTATTATGTGGCTCATTCACATTATGAGATTGGTCAGGCACATTTTGATGCCTTAGCATGGTTATTGTGATAATTTAATTTAAAAAGCTTTGTTATGAAATGTTTCAAACATGTTCATTTGATTAAACATGGAATAGTATAGTAACCCCCATCCTGTCACTCAGCTTCAACAGCTACAATCTGAATAGAATAATAAATTGTGGGGAAAAGGATCTGAAATCGTTGTGTTAGAGAAGTTATAAATTTCCAAAGAAGAGGTCTCAGGCATGATACCACTCATAGGAAAAATTGACCAAATATCTCAGGTCTTTTCTAGTCTGGTGATGTTTTGTCTAATATGGTGATTCTCAAGTTTTTTTCCTTGGATATCTATTTATGTATAATGAAAGATCCCTTTAAACCTCCTACTTCTGCTTGTCCCAGGAGGAGGGCAAAACTGCTCTATAATAAGAGAGCGTACTGTGTCTTAGGCTTTGAGGCGTAATTTGTTTCCCGTTAAGATTATAATATATTATAAAAATGTTGAGACTCTTCAAATAGTGATTTGAATCACTTCAAACAATGATTCTACTTTGAGAATCTACTTTAAAAAGATAATCCTAATGATAGAGAGCACTTTAAGGGGATGAATAGGTGAAACAGTATTTTTAGGGCTATGAAATGACTCTATGATATATAATACTGTAAAGGTGGATACCTGCCATTATATATTGTCCAAACCCATAGTATGTACAACAGCAGGAGTGAACCCCATTACAGCTGTGGACTGTGGATGATGATGATGATGATGATGTGTCTTTGTGGGCTCATTAGTTGTAACAAATGTACCCATGGTTGGGGTGATGTTGATAATGGGGAGGCTATGTATGTGTGAGGGCAGGAGATATAAGGGAGATCTCTACCTTCTGTTAAATTTTGTTGTGAACCTAAAACTACTCTAAGAAGTCTTTAAAAAAGCTTTAGGAGTTCCCTGATGGTGTAGTGGCTTGGGGCTTCAGGGCTTCAGCGCTGGCGCTGTCGGTGCTGCGGCCTGGGTTCGATTCCTGGTCAGGGAACTATCCACATACCAAAAAAAAAAAAAAAAAAAAAAAAGCTTTAGTCTACAATGTTCATCACAATGTTACCGAAGTGAAACTTTTGAAACAATCCATATATCCATCCAGATGGGATGGGTAGTCAGTCCATTGCATGGAGTGGAGCTGTTCTATTGGATGGGATGCAACTATTAAAAGATGTTTGAGAAAAGCTTATAACATGGGAAAATCTGTATGCAATATTAAGAGAAAAGATGAGACAAAAATTTGTAATCAATATTATTGTAGTTGAAAACAAATATAAAGTAAAAAATTTATTAATAGAAAATAGTAAAGGAAATCATTAAAATATTAAAGTAATTGTCTTTGGGTATTCTTTTTTCCCTCCTATTTATTATATTTTCCAAATTTTCTATAATGCTTAATTACTTTAATGGTGGACATAGCTCAATAATCATTATTTTTTAAGCATTTAAAATATACTTTGGAGAAAATTTAGAAAATAAATGGACATTATAGAAAATAATGTGATTTATTTAAAGAACAAATGAAACTAAAGGCTTTTTCTAAAGCAATGCAAATAAGTAAACAACCCCAATTGTTTATTGCTTATGTCAGGGTGGATTTTTTTCTGTTTCAGCTTTTGAGTCAGTGGCTCAAAGGACAGTAAGTCACTCATAGTCTATTACAAGAAAAGCAGCACAGAAGAAAATATTAAGATATTTGTTTTTTAGCATAAAATAAGATAAATTAATATTTCAGGAATGGGTTGATGCTGGTGCTCCCCTGGGGTCGGGATGTCAGGTGATCCCTTGTCAGATACCTGAAGGAAGAAGGGAATTTCTCATTCTTTCCTTAGCTTGCAGGATATTGTGAAACAGGAAAGTCTATAATTCCTTGTCAGGTATGTTTATAGGTATTATTATCCTGCAGAAGCACACAACAAGAAAATGGCAGAGTTGACTCTTTCCTGATTGGAACAATAGGTCCGTACTTGATAAAGTAACAAAATGTCAATTGTCTGACGAGATTTGGCAAAAAATTGGCCAAAAAATTAAAAATTATGAACATCAACATTTGAGGTATGAACTTTGATTCACCATTATAATGCTGCATCTTGACCTAAGTACTGTGCCAACACTGAGAGACTGTCTAATTGTGGCAGAGCATACACAAATACATACACAAATGTTTAGAATAGGACTATGTGTTCAGAGATTTTTTTTTTTTTTTAATGAATGAGGTGCATAATTTAAGATTTGGAGATCATTGGCTTAGTATGCAACTTCAGTACTAAACTGGGAAATAATAGAAATTTGCTGACTTGAAGCTTAACTTTTAAACCATGGTTTTATGTATAATTATCTCTTCTGCAGTAAGTAGAAAAATAATTTCTTTATTTTTATGACAAATATTTTTCATTTTGTGCTGTGTATTGTGTTACCAGATTTGCTGATTCCAAGAAAAGCAAGCATCGCCTGAGAATTAATGTAGTTAAACTAGATTCTGTGTAGGAAAACTCTTCTGTTTTTACAGATTGACAAACTCCATCATAGAAAGTATCAGATATTTTACCTAAGTTCCACAGGCAAAGATATGGCCCTAAAATTCTCCTTACTGGTTCTTCACAACTTATTCATTCCAGATATAAAATCAGAATGGATATGAATCATGATCATCTTACTGCATTTCTGTAATTCCTTTCATTTTTGAATACTTACTGACTGTGCCACAGAAGTTATGGGAAGTGCGTGTATGATGTTTAAACCTTCCTGTGGTTATTTCAAAGTGCTTCATGGCACCTGTTGGGTTCTGAGTATTTTCCCTTTTGTTTCTTTTCTAGTTGGAGGAGAGCAGATAAGTGCCATTGGACAGGGCATCTGTGTGTTGCTGGGTATTTCTCTGGAAGATACACAGAAGGAACTGGAGCACATGTAAGATGTGGATTTCTAAGTCATTGCTGTTTAAATAGGATATGTGGTGTTTATATCCCATTTTATACACACACACACACACGTGCACGTGTGCACACACACACCGACACAAACACACACGCACACATACACACATACTTGTATGTCATGCAATTATACTGTGAACTTTCATAGTACTTTTTCTAGAAAGTGAGCCTCTGTCACTTTTATTCATGTGACATTTGATGTAGTAAGGTTATCTCTGTGTATCAGATGTGGAAACCTAGGAAGAGTAATCTGTCTGATGTCACCCATTAAGTGATGCACAGCAGAGCAGGAGCACCACAGCTCAGCCTCCATTTCTCATTTGCTGTTACATCCATGAACCATTTCTTAATACAAAAACCGAGCCTCTTAGGAATGATTTCTGTTTTTTAATTTGAAAAATATGATCTGGGCACTGTACACATTTTTAAAACACCCAGTTGTTCATTGTATATATAAGGATCTGGAGCACAGAGAAGTTAAATTACTTGCTCAAGGTCATATACACATTTAGCAAAGAGCCCAAATCTGAATTAGAATCTAGGCTGCCTGACCTGGAAGCCATGCTCCTTCTATTAAGGTAGGGGCATTTGTCATTGCTGTTGCCTAACTGGCTGTCTTAATACCAGCAGCCCCACCCCCATTTGTCCCCCTGCATTCCTGCCCCAGCACCACCTGGCACATTTACTTCAGATGCTCGAATCCATTTATTCTGCCCCTTCGTACCCAGAGCTTGGGTATAACCCTGCCCAATTGTCCCTTTTGTGTTAGGTTGAAAATCAGACTGAGAACCTGCTAGGGTGTTGATGACTGATAAGGACAGTTCAATGCCACTTTAGGGATGTTGTATTTTAATAACTGTCCGATAGGTACTCCAAGAGGCAGTAGAGTGGTGTAGTGGTTGAAAATTGAGGGTCTGGGTCTGAATCTCTTTATGGCTCTGGCATTCTGTAAAGCTAACACTTAACTTGGTGGTTAAGAGATTGGACTTAACAGAAGGCAGACTTTGGCTGTGGAGAGTGGGTGATGAATGGTGCCCACAATAGGGAGTACCCATGTAAAGAGTCAGTGAGTTACTATTTGTAGGGCCCTTGAACATGTCTTCAACATCATCAGAAAAGGTGGCTTTCCAGTGGTGGACTTTCAGCTTTCATGCAGGTCGCTCTTTGCCATGCTTTTCAAATCTGATCTTGTAAATGTTACTGGTTCTCTTCCTTGCCAATGTTGCTGTCCTTTGTCATCTGCACTTATAGGGAAAGCCCTTCTAGGGCTTGAGGAGCATGTGACATCGTTGTTCAGGTGTCTTTCTCCAGATCCTATCTTTTTTGCATATTGCAATACTCATATGTTTTCTCTACAGTGTTTGCTGAATTGTTCATTTTGAATGACCCCAAGAAAGGGTTTAAAGATGGGGTACCATTTATCGTAGTGCAAAGATTGAATTCTTCTGTAAAATGTTAGAATTGGACCCATGTTTTGACATAATGGATGGTTGTCATCTTGGCTCCGGTTCCCAGCAGCAGCTACTGTGATTTGGAGGGATAGGTGGGGGGAAAAAAGGAAATCCCAAAACAACCCTATGAGGTAGAACAGTTATTGCCCTGTACTACAAATGAGGACACTGGGGCACAGAGTGGACAAGTAACTTGCCAAGGTCCTATGAGCAATGGAGTCAACGTTACGTTCTTTTTTGGCAGAATACTGGTGATATTTTGGGGATATGGAATGTAATTCTTCAGGTAGCTTTGACCACTATTTTTTCTTCTAGGGTCCGAAAGATTTTGAACTTACGTGTGTTTGAGGATGAGAGTGGGAAGCACTGGTCAAAGAGTGTGATGGACAAACAGTATGAGGTGCTGTGCGTCAGCCAGTTCACCCTCCAGTGCGTCCTCAAGGGCAACAAGCCCGACTTCCACCTGGCAATGCCCACGGAGCAGGCAGAGAGCTTCTACAATAGCTTCCTGGAGCAGCTGCGCAAGACGTACAGGCCAGAACTCATCAAAGGTAGGCAGGGGAGTCTCTGGGACACTTATGGGGAAACGAGAACCTGCAATCCCAGCCAGTTTTCCAGCAAGTTTGTTGTTTATGCTCATTACTTAAAACAACGTAATAGCTGCTGCTCCTGCTCCTGCTGTATACAACTTCTGAGTGTCCCGATACCTTTTCCCCTTCATTCTTTTTTCACATTTGAAAATGTTTAGCAACCCAGCAGTATGCTTGATATAATGGTGTTTTATTTTGGTTGCTTACTCCTTCTAACAGAACACAGTGCAAGCCATGAATGTGAGCCATAATCATTTTAAATTTCTAGTAGTCATATTAAAAAAGGTAAAAAGAAACGAGTGGAATTGATTTTAAAACTTTTTTATTTAGCCCAATATATCCAAAGTATTATGATTTCACCATATAATCAATATAAACAGTTATTAATGAGGTAATTTACATTCTTTGTATAAAGTCTTGTAAATCTGGTGTGTAGTTTATACTCATAGCACATCTCAGTTTGGGCCAGCTATGTTTCAAGTGCACAATAGTCATGAGTGACTAATGATTGTCATATTGGACAGTATGTGAGAGCCAGTTTCTGATGGAGCTGAGAGCATTGAAGTGGGGGATATCGTGTCCATGTTGGGAATCTACAGAGTAGTGGGCCATGGAGGTAAGGGGTCAGAATTGGAAAGGACCAGAATCCTAGCTGATTACTGCAAAAGTAAACTGAAGCTTCTGCAATGGGTAGAATGCTTCTGGGTGCAAGAATCAGACAAATTCCTCTAATTGTCCTAAATACTAGTGAATTTATTGCTTTAGGATTGCTTTATTGCTTTATGAAACATCAGAGGTATGGTAAGTTCAGGTCAGCCAGAGCTAGAGATTCTCTGTCATCACTGCTGCGATGTTTCGGTGGGATTCTCTGAGCTCTGCTTTTCTGTGTGTATGTCAGCCTTGTCCTCCAGCTGGCCTTTTTCAGGATGGCAATGGTGGTTGCTGTCTTCACAATTCACCACCCCAAGAAAGAGAATGAACCATTGTCTCTGCATTCTAAGCAGAAGTCCTGAAGGTCACTGTGATGGGTCACATGTCTGCCGTTGAACCAATGTGGGATTGGTCAGGCATTTCATGGAGTGTGTAGTCAGCCTCCTGGGGACCACCTGGAGCCACAGTGGAAGTCTGGGGCTGCTGGGGAGGAGGATGGGATAAATGCATACTAGAAGGGCTACCTGAAAGTGCCATTGGGGGACCTTGACCTGCTCTATTGGTGGGCCTCGGAGGTGGGGTAAATAAAAGGGGTTTGGGCAAGGGGAGTAGGCAGTCCTGGGTACTTTGCCTTCCTGTGGACATGGATGGTGAGGGGAGTGTCATAGACATGTGTGCAATTAAAGAGGATATCACTTTCACTTGTGTCTATTCTTAGCAGCTTGGAAGCACGGGCAAGTGGCATAATTACACTGAGTGGCACATTGGGGCCTGTTCTGCCCCAAATGGCCTTGATTCAGTACTTTAAACCAAACTGGCCCACCACACCCCCATGACCAGAAACTTCAGTACCCTTGGTTTGTTTGGATACAGTCCATTGGGAACCCCTTGCCTTTGTGTCTGCCCTTGCACCCTTCTCCACACTCTAGTTCAGTTCTGCTGACCCCTGGCCCTTTGAGTTTGTGGGTGTATCTCCTCTTTGTGAGAACTTGCCTCCCTTGCCTTATGCTTTGGTTATCTATTGATGCTTTACATACTACCCCAGAACTTAGTGGCTTAAAAATAACCATGTGTCTTCCTCACAGTTTTGTGGGTCAGGAATCTAGGGACAGCTGACTGGTGTTGGCTGGGCTGGGGGATCTGCTTCTAGCTTATTCTCTGTGTGTCTTGCTCTTCCTCTCCCCTCCTCATCTTATCCTCCAGGCCTTCCCCACATGGCTTGGCGTTCTCACAGCCTGGTGGTTTCAGGTAGCTGGATTTCTAATATGGTGGCTGGCTTCCCCCAGAGCGAGCATTTCAAGAGTGGGCATTCCAAGAGCGGGCATCCCGAGAGGCAGGAAATGGAAGTGCCAGCTCCTGAGGCGGGGCCTGGAAAGTGGTACAGCATCACTTCTGCCAGACTGTTGGTCAGAGCAGTCTCACAGCTGCCTAGGTTCAGGGGGAGGGATGTAGACCCACCTTGCAGTGAAAGAATGTCAAAGAGTTTGTGATCTTTAATCCACAGCTCATAACTCTGGTGCTCTCCAAGGGTTATTCTCAGTCTGGGGTCCAATAAAACACCCTTAATGTCTGGCTCATTCTTTAGTAGAGGGGAAAAACTGATGGATTGTGCTAGATTTTTTTTTTCCCCAAAAGCAATTATCTGAAGAAGAGCCAGAGAATGGGTTCAGATGTGGCTGTCTGTAGCCCCCCAGAAATCTCCATCCTCAGAAGAATGGGTAAGTACTGTTTAGTGGAAGACACTGAACACTATCAGAAGTTGAGTGTTGAGCATAAATTGCTTTTATAATTAGGAAAAAAACTGTTATACCAAAATGAAATAGTTGAAAAAAAGAATCTGCTCTCAAGCAGCTGTTTCAAGTCTGGACCATTTGTAATTGGCCCAGGAAGCATTCACCTTTCGGCTTTATTCAGCAAATCAGAAGCTGCCACGATTCTAAAAGAGCTCTGTGGTGTCTGATTTGTTGTGGGCAGCAAAGAGCTAAAGAAATGTGGAAAGACATTTAAGGAGCGCTGCAGCCCCGTGATTGCCTTGACTCTGTTCACTCCGTGGGACGCCCATTATTCCAGGTCTCCTGCAGAGAAGGCCAGGAGGAGGAAGATCACATCTAGTTTTTGCTTCATTGTTAGTGTTTAATTTTTATGGATTTGTTTAATTTTCTATTCTTTTTACTATTTAAAAAGCATGAGTGAACATATAGTGGAAGCCTATTTTAGGTGCTTTGGCAAGGGTTGTGATGCCAGAGGCATTGTCGTTCACATCTGCGGTATTGATACACGGTATTGATACACGGTATTGATACATGGGGAGGCCCGCAGACTGCAGCAGAGGCAGTGCTGTTAGACGAAGTCTGATGCAGATATGCGACCGATCTTGGCAAAGTCAGCTAATGTTTCAGTGACGTGCGTACCCACTTATTTACTTCCGCATATCTGTTTTTGGTCTTGCACTTCTACTACATCCTCTCTTTGACTACAGTTTACCTTCCCTCTGCCCAAAGGCAGACTCTATCCATTTTTGTTTTTAAATACCAGATTTTCATGATTTCCATGATGAGTTGCCTATTAATTGATTATTCAAGCTGAACAGCAACCTAATTTTACTAGTTCTCCTTTCCTTACCTGAACAGGTAGGTGTCTGTGGTCACCTTGCGAACAGGGTCAGTGATGTGGTGGTTTAGCAGCCTGATGAAATGACAGAGAGTCTTACGCATCACATCATTGTTTTGTGTGATGAATGCCTCTGGGTTCATGGAGATGAGGACAGGTTCATTTTTGGTGGCTTTGTTGTCCCAGCCATCCTTTTTATCTCTGGACTTCTACCTGCTGTCCTTTCTCTTTTTTTTGTCCTTTTTATCTCTTTTGTCCCTTTTGGCCTGAGCTCCCTTCATACTTCTGGTCATGAATTTCAAGGTCAGCTCTTTCTTGTTGCCCAGCAGAGTCTATTATGGCAATTGAATTTGAACAAATAAAGGCAATTTTAAAAAATAAGATACAAACATAGGTGGAAACTCCTTTCACCATTGCCACAACTCAAGGACATGATGTGACTCAGGATGAAAAGTCTGATTCTTTCAGCAAGGGAAATAGAAAGAGCGCCAAACCTTATTGTTTCAGGATCTACAAATTTAGAAATATTGATAAATTAGTTGGTTGTCTTTTAATTTTCTTCAGAGGGTTTATTAAGCAAATGAATAGTGTAAGTGGTGTAGCATCTTAATTAGTTTCTCTCTCTTTGCTGTGTCCTGAGTGAATCCTACAGTTTACTAATTCTTTCTTTGACTATGTCCAGAGTTTAGCTTGCTGTTTGAGTCATTTATTTTTTATTTTCAGTATTTATTTGTTCTTCCTTTAAAAAGTAATTTATTTTTTTTTATTGTGGTAAAATACACATAAAATTAACCATTTTAAAGTGAAGAATCCAATGCCATTGGGATACATACTCACAATGTTGCCCATCTATCACCACTATCTAGTTCCAAGACTCCAAAAGGAAATCCTGTACCTATTTGGTGGTCACTCCTCATTTCCTCCTCCCCCCAGCCCCTGGCAAACACTGCCTGCTTCTGGTCTCTATGGATTTGCCTATTCTGGGTATTCCATATAAATGGAATCATACCATATGTACCCCTTTGTGTCTGGCTTCTTTTTCTTAGCGTAATGTGTTCAAGGTTCATTCATGTTGTAGCATGTATCAGCAAACAAATAAGTAAATAAACTGTAAAAAGAAAAGAACTCCATTCCTTTGTTTTTACAGTTTATTTACTTATTTATTCTTATTTTGACATTCAGTATTATTTTATATTAATTACAGGTATTCAACATAGTGGTTAGACATGTATGTAATTTAAGAAGTGATCCCCCTGACTAGTCTAGTATCCACCTGGCACTATGCATAGTTATTACCATATTATTGATTATATTCCCTGTGCTATATCTTACCTTGACTACTGTGGAACATCTATTTGTATTTCTTAATCCCTTCCCCTTTTTCATTTACCCGCAAGCCCTGTCCCATCTGGCAATCATCAAAATGTTCTCTGCATCTATAAGTTTATTTCTGTTTTGTTTGTATATTTTGTTCTTTAGAATCCACATATAAGTGAAATCACATTGCATCTGTCTTTCTCTGTCTGACATACTCCACTTAGCACAATACCCACTAGGTGCATCTATGCCCTCGCAGATGGCAAGAACCCATTCACTTCCCTGGCTGAGCACTATTCCATTATATATATATCTCACCTCCTTTTTATCCCTTCATCCATTGATGGACACCCAGGCTTCTGTCACATATTGGCTATTGTAAACAATGTGGCAAGGAATATACAAGGTCTGACAGTTAAGCTCGTGAACTTCCCACCCTGCTCTTATGTTGGCAGCACTGTACAAACAACTCAGTAAGATTTCATAACCTTGGTATATTTGTGTTTCACAGCTGTGTTTATGTTGATGTGTGGCTGGGTCTTGCTGAGTGGTGTTCATTATTGTTGTGTGTTTCTGTGTGCTATGGTGAGAATGTCGGAACTTGAATTAGAGCAATGAACAAACATTAAATTCCTTGTTAAACTTGGCAAGAGTGGAAATGAAGTCAGGGACATGTTAGTCCAAGTTTATGAGGATAATGCCAGGAGGAAAATGGCAGTGTGCAAATGGATTAAATTTTTTTCTGAGGGGAGAGAAATTGTCACTGATGAAGAGAGGTCAGGGCAGCCAGTAACAAGCAGAACTGACGAAAACGTTGCAAAAATTCATTGAATTGCTTGTCACAATTGTTTACCCACTGTGAGAAGCATAGCAGATCAAGTAAAGATTGATAGAGAAACAGGAAATCCTTCACTGAAAGTCTTGGCATGAGAAAGGTGTGTGCAGAAATGGTTTCAAAGGAGCTCACGGATGAACAAAAGCAAAGGAGAGTTGAAATTTGCCAAGACCTTGTGGAGAGGGAAGACAATGTTTTGTGCCATGTTATCACTAATGATGAAGCATGGGTGTCCCAATATGATCTTGAAACCAAGTATCAAAGTGCACAATGGAAGTCAGCCAATTCTCCACAACCAAAAATGTTCTGTCAGTCCAGATCAAGAGTCAAAAAATGTTGCTAATCTTTTTTGATATCAGGGGAATTATTCATTATAAATTTGCACCAGCTGGACAAACAGTCAACCAAATTTACTGTTTGGAAGTGCTGAAAAGCTGTATGAGAAAGTTAGACGAAAAGGACCTGAACTTTTCACCAACAACTCATGGCTCTTGCATCACGACAACACTGCACTGTCTATGAGGGGTTTTTAGCCAGTAAACAAATAACTGTATTGGGACACCCCCTTCCCCCCAGTCACCTGATCTGGCCCTCAACGACTTTTTTCTTAACCCGAAGATAAAGGAAATATAGAAAGGGAGACATTTGATGACATTCAAGGACATCAAGAGTCATTTGATGACAGCTCTGATGGCCATTCCAGAAAAAGAGTTCCAAAACTGCTTTGAGGGGTGGACTAGGTGCTGGTGTCAGTGCACAGCTTCCCAAGGGGTGTACTTCGAAGGTGACTGTGGTGATGTTCAGCAATGAGGTATGTAGCACTTTTTCTAGGATGAGTTCGCAAACTTAATTGTCAGACCTTGTATGGATGCGCACATCCTCCAAGTTGTATTCTGGGTTTCTTCGGGTAAATACCCAAAAGTGGGATTACTGGGTCTATCTTTGTGTCTTGTTATAGTCTTTGTTTTAAAGTCTGTTTTGTCTGGTATAAGTATTGCTACTTCAGCTTTTTATTTTTCCATTTTGATGAAATACTTTTTTCCATCCCTTTACTTTCAGTCTGAGTGTGCTTTTTGAACTGAAGTGAGTCTCCTGTAGACAGCATATGTAAGGGTTTTGTTTTCTTATCCATTCAGCCACCCTGTCTTTGGGTTGGAGAATTTAATCCATTTACATTTTAAGTAATTGTTGATAGGTAGTTATTGACATTTTATTCATGTTTTTTATCTTTTTGTTTAAAGAAGTTTCTGTAATATCCCTTGTAATATTGTTATGGTGGTGATGAGCTACTTTAGTTTTTTTCTTGTCTGTGAAGCTCTTTATCTGTCTTTCCATTCTAAATGATAGCTTTGCTGGGTAGAGTAATCTTAATTGCATGTCCTTGCTTTTCCTCACTTTGAGTATTTTGTGTCAGTCCCTTCTGGCCTGCAAAGTTTCTGTTGAGAAATCAGCTGATAGTTTTACAGGTGTTCCCTTATCTTCTAAATCACTGATTAGATCCTCTGCTTCATCTAATCTACTGCTGATTCCCTCTAATGTATTTTTTATTTCAGTTATTGTAGTCTTTGTTTTTGACTTGTTCTTTTTTATGTTTTCTACCTCCATTTTTATGTTTCCTTCTCTGTGGAAGTTCTCCCTGAGATCATTGAGCAGCCTTATAACCAGTGTTTGGAACTCTGTGTCTGGTGGATTGCTTGTCTCCATTTTGTTTAATTCTTTTTCTGGAGCTTTTTTCTGTTCTTTCATTTGGGACATATTTCTTTGTGTCCCGATTTTGGCTGCCTCCCTGTGTTTGTTTCTGGGTATTAGGTAGGGCTGCTATGCCTCCTGGTCTTAGTACAGTGGCCTTATGTAGTAGTTTCCTGGGGTGTAGTAGGGACTCACTGGTGCAATCTTCCTGGTCACCAGAGCCGGGTGCTTCAGATGTATCCATTGTGTGGGTTGTGTGTGCCCTCCATTGTAGTTGAACCCTGGTTGCTGTTTGCCTGTCAGTGGGAGGGATTGACTTTCAGGTTGGTTGGTTATGAAGACTAGCCGTGACTACAGTGGAGGAGTTGTGGTGCAATGATTGATCCTAAAGAGCAGTGTTCACTTTAGTAGGGCTCTGTTGCCTGCCCAGTCTGCCTTTTGGGAATGTTGTCCTTGGAGGCAGTTGGGTGGTGCTCCAGCTTGGTTCAAGATTGGCCACCAGGTGTGCCAGTCCTGGGGCCTCTTGTGAAGGGACCCGCTGCAGGCTGTGTTTAGTCACAACCTGTACCCTGCCCAAGGCCAGCTGATATTAGCCACAAAACAATCTGCAGATGGCTGCCACCCATACTGGGATTGGAGGTACGTTGAGAGGCCCAGTCATGAACTGAGGCTGGCTGTAGCTAGTGCCAGGCTTAGGGCTGCTCAGACAGAGGTACGAGACATGCCTAAGACTGATGCTACTTGTTTAATTTCTGTGAACTTTGAGTGATTTTGTGAAAGCCTGCAGCATGAGCTAAGACGGGTTATAAGGAAAAGCCACGGGAAGTGCAAGCCTGAAAGTTGGGTGGGCTGGAATCTCAGGGAATAACTAGGGCCATGCCAATGAAACATAATAGGCAGTTTGATGGAAACTCACATATGACATCTGCCTGTGTCTGCATGCAGGGAAGGGGAGGGCTCAACAAAGAAACAGTAGCTTCCAACAGCTCCTGGACTAGGACAAAGCAGCCCCTCCCCTGAAGCTAGACAACTCAATTCTTCCAGTTTGTCCCTGGCACTTTTCAAGCTGCTGTTTCAGCCCTGGGCTCAGTGAGTGAGTCTTTCAGTAACTCTGTGCGCGGGCCCTTCAAGAGGAGAGTAGGACCGCAGCTGCTCCCGGCTCACTCAGCCACAATCTCTGCTGGTTTTCACAGCCAGAAGTTATGGGTACTTCTCTCCCCAGCACTGGAACACTGGGCTGGGGAGCCTGGTGTGGGGCTGGGACCCCTTGCTTCTCTGGGAGGGACCTCTGCAGCAGAGATAACCCTCCTGATTTTTAATGATCACATGTGGGTGTGGGACTAGCCCATTTCGTGTCTCTGCCCTTCCTACCAGTCTCGAGGTGGCTTCTTTTATATGTCTGTAGTTGTAGGACTAGTATAATACTTCATTCCTCTTTATGAATGGTATTCCATTGCATGAATATACTATATTTTGTTTATCCATTTATTCACTAATGGACATTTGGGTTGTTTACAACCTTTTGGCTATTGTGAATAGGGCTGCTATGAACATGGCTGTACAAGTTTTTGTTTGAACACCTGCTTTTAGTTTTTTTGGTTATATACTCAGGAGTGGAATTGCTGATTCATGTGGTAATTCTGTTTATCTTACTGAGGCACCACCAAACTCTTTTCCATAGTAACTTAACCATTTTACATTCCCAGCAGTTATGTATGAGGGTTTCATTTTCTCTGCATCCTTGCCAACAGTTATTTTCCATTTTTTAATTTTTGGATTATAGTGGATGTGAAGAAGTACATCGTTGTAGTTTTGATTTGCATTTTCCTAATGACTAATGAATGACATTGAGCATCTTTTCATATGATTGTTGGCCATTTGAGTATCTTTTTTGGAGAAATGGTTATTCAAGTTTTTTTTTTTTTCATTTTAAAACTAAATTGTTTGTCTTTTTGTTGTTGAGTTTTAAGTAATTTATAAATTCTGGATATTAGAGCCTTGTTTGGTATGTGATTTGCAAATATTTTCTCCCATTCTTTGGGTTGTCCTTTTTCTTTCTTGATAGTGTGCTTTGATACACAGACGTTTTAAATTTTGATAATGTCCTATTTTATCTCTTTTTTTTCTTTTGTTGCTCACGTTTTGGTGTTATAGGTAAGAAACCATTTCAGAGTCCATTGTTATAAAGATTAACCTTATGTTTTTTTCCCAGAGGTTTATATTTTTAACCCTTGAATTTAGGTCTTTGATTCATTTTGAGTTAATTTTTGTATATTATGTGATGAAAGGGTTCAGGCTCATTCTTTTGCATATGAATATGCAGTTTCCCATTACCATTTGTTGAAAAGACTATTCTTTCACTATTAAATGATTTTTGCACTCTTGATGACCATGCACGAATGAGTTTTATGAACTCTCAGTTCTGTTTCATTGTTCTAAATGTTTATCCTCATGCCAGTATTATACTGTTTTGTTTCTTGTTACTTTGCAGTAAGTTTTGAAATTGAGAAGTGTAAGTCTTCCAACTTTGTTCTAATTAATTTTGAATATATAATATGATCAGGTAGTCAGGACATTGAAATGATACCTTAAGAAATCTTGCTCTCATTCTTGCTCCTGTCTAATCTCTTTTGCTTACTCTTTATAGGTAATCATTTTCATTATTTTTTTCTATTATTATAGAGTTTTGAATGCAAATATGAGCAAATATTAATATATATACACATATATATTTGTATCTGTCTTTTTATACAAAGGTAGCATGTTTAATATCTTGCTTTTAAAAAATTTCACAGTGTGCCCTAGAAATTCTATTCACACCTGTTCGTAGAGAATTTCCTCACATCTCTTCTTTTTTAACAGCTGTATAGTGTTCTATGGTGAGAACATAGCCTGGCTTATTTAATTCATCTGTGTTGTTGGACTCCAAGGTTGTTTCTAATTTTTGTGTCTTGAAAACAATAGTGATGCAGTGAATAAATGTGCACATATGCTACATCATATGCAGCCAGATAGATCAGTGGGATAGATTCTCAGAAGTGGGGTTGATAGCCCTGTATATGCTTCACATCTTTTCACAGTGTGTGCAACTGCCATATTCTTCACAGTTTTGTCAACAAAGTGTATTTTGATCTAGAATTTTGCCCATTCTATATTTGAAAAAGACATTTTATTGTAGTTTTAGTGTGCAGACTATAGTTGAATATTTTTCAGATGTTTGAGTGATTTGTATTTTCTTTTCTGTGAATTTTTCAGGTGCATTGTCAGGTTCTTTATTTCTGTGAGTTTTTTATATATGTTGTGAGTTGTGGATATTTTTCATCTATCCATTTTTTCATTTGTCCTTTGATCTGACTTAAGGGACTGTTTGCTGGACAGATATTTTTGGTCCGTAAGTAGTTGATAGTCAATTTTTTGAAATGTCTGCTGGATTTTTGATCATAGTTTCTTAGGATTTCCATGACATTTACTGCTCCAAAGTTACAAAGACATCTGGCTATTACCCCCTTGTGCTTTTATACTTTCATTTTTTGCTTTGAAATCTTTGATCCATTTGGAGTTTATCCTGTATTCAGTTTAAAGCATGGATCCAAAATTTATCTTTTTTTCTAGGTGGTTATTAAATGGTTTCCCAAAACCATTTATTTAAAAACCATCTTTACCTCTACTAATTTGAGATTCTGGCTTGATCTGATACTAAATTCCTGTATGTATTTATGACCTTTAAGATTTTGTAGAAACAAAATTCTGGTTTTTTTGTCTGTCTACATGCTGAGGACATACTGTGTCAGTTATTGAAGGTTTTCACTGTGCTTTCCTATTGGGTAAGGTGAATATTGGCCACATTGCTCTTTAGAGTTTTCCTGGCTATTCTTTACTTTTACTTGCCTATATGACTTTTAAAATCATCTTGTCTAGTTCCAGAAAATAACCTGTAATTTTTATTTGGGTTGCCTTTATTAATTCATAAATCTGGTGGTCCTTGATAATTACCCTCTAGCATATTCCCTCCCTCCCTTGACCATAGTTTTGTTGTGTTGATCTTGCTTGGCAAAACTCCAGCCCTGGTTACCGCTAACCCTAGGCCTACCCTGTGTCTGTGCAGCCTGATGTGGCTGGAGAAAACATCTACCATGTTGACTGGTCTCACATTCATGACATTGACCTTCATTGGGCCCAGCAATTGTGATGCATTGACCTGTTCATTCTTTCTTCTGTTCTCCTGTGCGACTGTTCTCTCTACTCAAACCTCCATCCTCACCTTATGCCACATTTAAGGAAATTGAAGCACTCAGAAGAGAACTTCTAGAAGTTTCTTCTTCTCTACCTGCTGGAATCTGCTCTAGGACTCACCTTTCCTTCCTGTCACTGTGGTTGATTTCCTCTGCTGCTCACCAGATCCCTTGTCCTCTTGCCTATTCAGGGACATTCTTCCTGCCACCTTCCTCATCCCCTCAGTCAGTGATTGCTCCTTTTCTCCTGGCTTGCAAACATGCTGCTCTCCCGTCTCAGAGATAGGCACTCCTTCAAGCTACATCCCCCATTTCTCTGTTCCACTTTACTCAAACTCTCTGAAAGAGCTGTCTCTGTCTACCTCTAATCCCTGTCCTCTTATTCTCTCCTAAACGCTCTGCAGTCAGCCTTTTGCCCTCACCTCCACAATGCCCTTGGTGAGGGTTCCATGCCCTCCACTTGATTAACTTTCCTCAGCTCAACTGCATGAATTTTCAGAGTTAAAAGAAGTGAGTCCCTTGCTAACCAAGTAGCAGTTCATTTTTATTTTATTCTTTATTTTCAATTACAGTGTTACATTAGTTGCAGGTGTACAACATAGTGGTTAGGCATTTATATAACTTACGAAGTGATCACCCTGATAAGTCTAGTACCCATCTGACACCATGTGTAGTTACTGCAATGTTACTGTCATTTTTAAATGAGAAGAGAGGTTGTGTCTTTCTCTAAGCATTAACCTACTGAATGCTTTTCCTAATCATGCGCTGTGCTGATTCAACCCTCATCAGTCACCGCATAGTGTTCTTCTAATGTATGCCTGCAAGAGATTTCCCAAGAGTTCCAGGGCAAGTTTTGCATCTGTAGTCAAAGGCAAAATTGGCCTATACTTTTTTTTTTTAATATTCCTGTTCAATTTTAGGGTAAAAAACTAGCTTAGCAGAATAAATGGAAAAGCTTTTAATCATTTTCTATGCTCTGGACCCATTTAAATATAGGAATTTTCTGTTTTAATAGAACATGTTAGTACAGCTCTTTGGGCAGCCTTCCTTTGTCACGGCCCTGGACAGGTTTCCCAGCACGCGGGCCCCTGTAGGGAGTTCATTTCACCTGTGTTTTATTTCCATCTGGAGTTTCAAATGTATTGGAACAATGTTCATAAGTTTGGGTATATATGTGTGTGTGTGTGTGTGTGTGTGTGTGTGTGTGTAATTTAGAAGGATCACTATATTTTGAGTCATATTGCTTTTCTCACTGTGGTTTCATTGTATTTAATCCTTTTTTATTCAGTCAGAGTTTTTAGTATTTTGTCAGAAAACTAGTTCTTAAGTTTATCTGTTGAGGTTTTTTTTAGTTAATATTTCATTATTTTCCTTTAATCTTCACTGTTTTCATTCTACGTACTTTCTATGTTTGTGATTTATTTGATTGCTTTTCCTGCTTTTTTATTTCATTTACTTTTAGTTTATTTTCTAATAAATACCTGTAAGTTCCAAAATTTTAGAATATTGCTTTCCTCCTCTTTCCCCCACATGTGGCCCACTCGCAAATCCTGTCAGCACAACATTTTGACACACACGGAATCCACCAACCACATACCACTTCTGCTGCACCCCCCCTGGTCAGGCTGTCACCATCTCTCATCTGAATCATCATGACAGCCTTTTCGTGTGTCTCCTGCCTCCACCTGACCCCCCCCCCCCCACAGCTGTTTCTAACATAGAAGCCCTAGTGAACCACTTCCTCCATAGATGCTTTCAAGTTTGGGAAACCTTTAAGGATTACTCTGTCTTCTCAATAATGACTATGAGAAAAACTGTAACAAATTGACCCTTGCATAGCACAAGGATTAGAGACACAGTCGAAAATCCACATGGAACTTCTGAACTTTCTAGTCTAGTTGTCTCTTGGTATCTGAGGAGGATTAGTTCCAGGACCCTCGCCTGGAGGACATTAAATCTGAGGACATTAAGTACCTTATATAACATAACTTAGAACAATGCATACAGTCACCTCTCTGCATCTGCAGATGCCCAGTGGCAGATCAAAAATACTGTTTTTGATCCATGGTTGGTTGATATTGCAGATGTAAAACCCAGGAATATGGACGGCCAACTATATACTTTCTAAAAAAAATACATGTATAAGGGGACTCGCGTAGTTCAAACCTGTGTCGTTCAAGGGTCAACTGTATATATGTATGTACAGAGAGATAGGGAAGGTGCACGTCACTGTGGCAGTAGGGGTTCCCTGCTCAGGGCAGGGTCATAATTTATAGACTCAGTCCCTTGAGTCCACATTTAAACTCTTTGAAGCTCCTCCGGCTGTGTGTGTTTTGTTCCCAGACACTCTGAACTGGGTCAGAGCCCTGCTGTAGAAGTACCTCCAAGGCTACTACTCTGCTTTCAAGGTGAAGACTTATTCCCCAGTTTGTGTCCCAGACTGTATCCAGGAACATGGCCTAGCCCAACACATCAGAGGCTCTTTAGTGAGGTTAAATGGTGATATTAATATACTCATAATTAAATGCCTACAACATGGAGATGCACTGAATTTGAATGCAAACCTTCTCCCATTATTATAATCCTAGGGAAAAATTACAGGCCAAGTTTAAATCTGTATCATATTCAAGTCCAAAGTCTTTCAAGTCCAGAGGAATTGAAGTCTGAGATCACATCCCATGGCCTGATGAGTTCAGAGCTGCCTTCCCTGGTTTCTCACTCTGTTGCTCTCGGCGGAGGCATGTCCGCACTTGGTGGAGTCAGCTGTGTCTGAGCTGTTTCACACGGGTTCCTGTGGGTCCTTTGGGACCTCAAACACTGTTGTCCCTGCATGGGCTCACTCATGCCTCAGTGAGGAAACCAGGTAGCCTTTGATGCAGTTATGCCAGGCAGAATGATGGCAAGGACACCAGCAGAGCCCAAGATGTCTGAGTAAAGCTGATGGTCAGAGAAAACCTTGCCTTGAGATTCTTCCCTGTTAGGCAAGAAAGGCTACACCAAATCTGTGACCTCAGAACTTCAGTTCAGATGAGAATGAAACCTCCCAGCAAGAGGTTATTTTTGGTCCTAGACATTTACTGTGCTAATGTCCTTTTTTCTGCTTTCAGCTCTTTCTTTTGGAATTGGGTGGCCCCATTTGGTGACTGATGCCCTCACTCTCCTGTGATTAGGCGCTCTTCATCCTAGGTCACAAGGCTTGTCTCCCAGGGCCTCTTGCCATGGAGTCCCAGCCCTGAGACGTTTGCTGCCCAGAGGAGGTGTCTCCCTCCCGTGGAAGAACCTCTGCAGAGCCAAGCAGAGACCACAGATAATGGGAACTGGAGCCTGGGCTCACTATTCCAGTTCCCTCCGCAGCCCTGAATATGGATGGAATTGGACAGTGGTTCTAATGTTGCCCATTAGGCCTGGCCCTTGCTGTCTTAGAAACTTGGCTGTCAGAGTCTAAAGGGCTTGTAATGTACCCTTTTTCTGACAACCGAGTAGTCCTCCAGCCAAGTCACTTAGGAAGCTATTGCTCAAGCTGCTAGTCTCTGCTGATGGCTTTCGGAGCCCTTGCCTCTGTTTCCTGGGCCACTTTGAGTGGTGTAGGCTGCTATATTGGACTCTTTGCCCCAGTGGTGGTGCCCTGTGTTGGCTGAGCCCTCTGGGGATATGGGGCCCAGGAGCACTCTGCCGTTACAGAGGCAGCTACCTGCTTGTGGACAGAGCTGCCATAGCACCCGTGGCCCACAAGAGTCATACTCCCACGTGCTTCAGGCGTGAGGCAGGCCTGTGCTTCTGGACCAAACTCCTCCTACAGCATGGCCCTAGCTTGGCTATGTGTCTATTTTAAGCCCCCTAATTTCCACATATTGGCTTGATGTTTTTGGTTCCCAGCCTGTATACCCAATGTTGGGTCTCCCATCTTCCCTGTCTGCCTAGGATATGAACAGATAGAACTTAGAATAAAGAGGAAGCCTGGGTGGTAAGCCACCTTTGGTGAGCTCACATGGGCTGGCCTGAGACTCAGTGTCCAGTACTGGTCCCCAGAGATAGGCTGAGCCTGCCTGGTCAAAGCCCTGCAGGGCTGGCTCTGAGTCTTTTGTTCTCCCCATTTTTCTTCAGTAGCATGCTTTTTCCGTGGTATTTTTTTGCCTCCTTCCCCCATTTGCCCATATATGACCATGAACAGTGGTATGAGTGATAATCATAAAGGTGACTCAGATTTCCTGCACCCTCACTGTCCTAACTCACGTGTACCCTCATGCTTGTGATCTCCCAGGGTGACTATCTTACTACCCCAGATCAAACTGGGCACAGAGAGGGCTTCTCGAGGGTGGTCACAGTCAGGTAAGCATTGTTCAGAGAGACTGGGACATCGATCTGCCTTCGCAGTAAAGGGGTGCCCTGGCTTGGATTCGAGCCTCAGACAGTTGCGCTGGAGGCCAGGTCTCAGCGGGTTTGGCTCCAGTGGGGAGTTTTCCTGCTGAAAACATGGCACAAACAGGTCTGACACCTGCTTCTCCTCCAGCTCTGGAGAGAACCCTAGGACTTATATTTATAACAACAACTTGATTATATCACCATTGGAGCCCAGATATAGTTTTATAGATATGTTTTTGTCTTTTAAGATTATTTTTAAACAATGTTTTTATCTTCCCTCGCCAAACAGTTTTTCTTGGGGTCTTTAGTCTTTGATCTGGACTGGAAAAAATGTTACCATTTTAAGACCTCTTAAAACCTGTCTTTGGATTTATTGTCTGTACAAATGGAGATTCAGATAATAGTTCTGTTCTTAACTGAAAAGAAACAGGAAAAGAAAATAAATTTCTTGCTTTGGAATGATAAACTCAGTGAAGTATCTGTCATATTTCCTGGCAACAGGAATTCAAGGTCAGAAATAATTCCTTCCCTCCTGAATCTGCCGTCAGCTTCCCTGAGGAGTGCAACGGCTGAAATTTGCTACTAATTGTAGCCATAATTTTAGTATGCAATTAAACACATGATTTCCTTCCCAGCTGATGTCTTTTTAGCTCCTCTGACATGGATAAAACAAAAGCTCTGTAGATTTGAACAGCCATTTTAACTTGATAGGAGGTCATGGAACGTCACCATTACTTGAACACGTTTGGCTAATCCAGTAGTAACTAGATTAATCTTGCCTGTGAAAATGGCGAGCATCCTGGGTGCTTTTAATCCAATTTTCAACACTACTCTGTGCTCTGAGGAAACCGGCAGTTAGTGTGCCTGTTTTGCTAAGCCTTCCGTCAGGTTAAGGATTGTGGTGGGAGTGATACCGGGTAGGTTAGACTCTGGTGGAAATTCTGGGGTTGTGATGGTGGGAGCAGGGGCTCACGGAGGTCATCTCATGCTGTGACAGGTCTGGTGTCTGGCCACCAGGACCTGAGAACAGAGCCGCTCTAGGCTCCAGGCTGGACCATTCACTGCTTTTCTCTTGCGCAGCCTCTCCCGGATGCTCGTTCACACTATAAAAGATGTCCCTGTGACATGAGGGCTCCCTGCCCAGGACAGTGTGGGACCACCAGAGCAAAGAAACTAAATAGGTTTCTCTACTTAATGGTGTCTTGAGAGCCTGTTACATGCTGCTGTACATTATGATTCTAGAAGGACGAGTTCAAACAAGTATGGTTTTCAAAAGTATGTGACTGTGGCAGTCTTTATTTGAGGAAGACCTGTCAGGACACAGTTTGGGAGGTATTGCTCTGGTTGTATGGAGCTGCTTGAATGTGACTTCTCATTATAATAAGGGCAAACACTGATTTTGCATGCACCACGTGCTAGCCACTATCTGAGGCACTTTCATGCACCGTCTCATTGAACTTCCACTGTGACGTAGGTCCTCCTTGTGATGCAGGTGATAAACAGCCATTGGGAGGTTAAGAAACTTGCCCAAGGCCTCAGAACTATTTAGGGGCTGGGCCTGTTCTCTCTTGCAGCCTGAGTCTTGGTTGCCCTTCAAGTCTGGGACCCTGTGGAGGCTCATCTGAGAAGGCTTTTGATTCCCTCCCCTTCCCACAAGGTAGGGGTGCTGACCCTCAGGGCCAGAATCCCTCATGGGCTTTTGGTACTGGGCCATCACCACAGTGTACCCATCTGTCCCCCATACTAGACCATGGGGTTCATGAGTGCCAGGCTGTCTGTGCCTTTGAGCTGGGTCTTCAGTTTCCAGCACTGTGCCTGGCACAGCTGCCGTGGGTGAGAAGTGGTGAGTGATACTCAGATGTGGACTGGCTCTCACACACTCTCTTTGCTCCTTAATGGTGGGCAGGGGCAGGAGAGCTCTGATGGTTCTCGGTTTCTGAGGATCCCACTAATTTTACTCTGTGGACCCAAATCTTTTCTTCATTTTGGATTTATCAGAGGTGGTATGCAAATAACCCCCCTACTGTCACAAACAGTGTTTTCCCTTGTGTAAGTGTCCATGTGTGTCATCAGCAGTGTATCGGCCCAAGCCTGAGACAGGTGCTTAGAGTTGGTGTTCTGATTACTCCATGGCAGCGTCTCTAGAAGCATATTCTTGGCTTTCTTTATAAATGTAATTCAGCCTTTGTGGATTGATCACACAGTTGAATGGGTTTGGGTGTTAAAACAAAGTTGGGAGCAGGACACACCGAGTGCTCTTTTCAGGGGCAGCCTGTGGCCAGTTTGACAGTGCATTTCCAGGGACCAGCATGATTCTGTTGCCTCCCTGGAGTGAGGAGGGAAGGGGTGGGCAGGCAGAGGTGAGTGGCCTCCTGTTCTGGGCAGTTCCTCCTCTGAGGAGTGAGGCATCCCCTCAGTTCCCTGCACTGCACTGCCTTCTGGAGAATGAGCCCACAGTGGGGGAGCAGGACCTCCCTCCTACCTTACACTGTGTTGGACCGTGCACCAATTACGGAGCAATTTGTGAGGTGATTTGGGAGGAGCTTCCTTTTCTTTTATATTTAAATTGTTTAAAAATTTCAACTGTGAAGCACACAGAAAATAGATACCCGTGTGCTCTCTGCCCAGTTCATGTTTACTTTAGGTCTCTCTCAAATCCCACCATCCCCAGCCTTCTCGTTGGTGTGAATGTTGCTACTATCTTGTGTCTTGTCTTTCCTGCACATGTGTTTTTGAGATACACACTCACACATGGACATATATAGTCATAAGTAATATGACTTGTTTGTTTAAAAAATATACAGATGATATAATAATGTGTTTTTGATACAAATTATTTTATTTATTTATTGTTAAATTTATTGGGGTGACATTGGTCCCAGGTGTACAATTCCACGGTGCATCGTCTGTGTGCTGCATTATGTGTTCACCACCCAGTGAGTTCTCTTTCCATCACCATATTTTTGTTACAGGTTATTTTTTGAAGATCACATGTTTTTGAGATGTGACATGTTCATGCACGTGGCTGCTGTGTTGTATTCCATTGAGGACTTATGGTAGAGTTTATGCATTCACTCCGCCACTGTAGGGGGCAATCAGATTGTGTCTACTTTTTTCTTTCATAAACACTGCCAGAATGAACACCTTTGAGGTTTCTTTTTGTATGAGTTTCTAGAGTAGACTCCCCAAAGTGGAATTCCAAGATCGTAAGGTGTGTTCAGTTTTACTGGGTACAGCATCAAAATGCCCTCCGCAGTGGTTATTACCAATTTATTCTCCCGCCAGTTTACAGCCCTTCCCACATTTCCCCACCCTTGTTGTTACATCTTTTCGTTCTTACCAAGTCCGTAGGGCATGTGATGGCAGCTCTGGTGCTTATTGTTGTGTTTCCCTCACTGCTGGTGGGGTGTGCCAGCCCTGCTCTCCAGGTTTCTGATTCCATTGATCTAGGTATGCTTTTCAGATGAGGTATTCTGGGGTGTCCACTAAGAACTGTTTGAACTGCTCTTTCAGATGGCAAGTTTGGTGCATACATGCAAGTCCACATTCAGAACGATGGGCCTGTGACCATAGAACTGGAATCCCCAGCTCCTGGCGCTGCTACCTCTGACCCAAAGCAGGTAAGCCTGGAGTCAGGGTCTTTCCCTGGGTGCCTGTGACATCTTTTGGCTTGGATTTGGTGCCTGGAGCAGTTCTCTGTCTAAGGTGGACAGAACACTTCATTGCAGCAACATAGTATTTATTTTAATACATCCTTTCTCAAGATTGCATGTATTTACACTCTGTGTCCTTAGTGCTGTGCCCGGTAGGAACAGCAGTTCTTCCTGGTCTCCTGACTTTGGATTCCAGAGAAAATGCCCTTTGCAGAGCCCACTTCGTCCTCTGGGCTCCTCCTCCCTGGCGGGGCACCTTGGCGCCTACCCGCCACTGGGTGGCAGCAGAGTAGCAGCACGATGCTGCTTTGTGCTGGATGGCCGGGTCACCCGTTCTCACCTGGAAGGGGTTTTATGCGGGGGGTAGGTATGCCACCCGAGGTTCTGTGTAAAGCCTCATTTTTCTTAAACAATATCTAACCTGAATTTGCTGCCAATTCTGTAAGCTTTCAGAAAATATTTTAATGAAAATAGAGAGGGGAAATCTGATAGTCTTTATAACCTGTGTGGTTCTCATAGGTGCTTTACACTTCTAAAGGCTTTAATTATTCACCCACTTAAGAGCCGAGGAGACACACGGAAGGGGGCAGGCAAAGGAGTGAGAACGGAAGGGACTTCCTCTTCCTCCCGCCCCCCCCGTTCCTCCTTCCCGCCTTGCTAGGATGCTGTGAAGTGGATGATGCAGTAGGTGTGAGGAAGCATTAGATAAACTTAAAGCTGTGGGACCTGTTCCAATTCATAATTTTTACAGGAAACATGACCTTTCTTTTTTGTTACTGATTCTTTGGATTAATAGCGAAACAGGAACATGTCTGACGCAGGAATGCTAGACTTCAAAGGGGATAATTAAGGTTCCTAGAATTACTGATCATATTAAAGAAATAACAAATAAAAGATTCATATGAAAATGGAAACTTTTTATTTTGAAATAACTTGAGAGTTAAGGAAAAGTTGAAAAAAGAGTCAGAGTTCCCATATACTCTTTAGCCACCAGCTCCTCTGAATTTTACTGATTTCATTATAGTACACTGATCAAAACCTTGACATTAATATTGATATAATACTGTGAGCTACATGACAAATCTTATTTAAATTTCACTAGTTTTTTCCCTGCTGTTCTTTTTCTGTTTCAGGATAACCCACATTGCACCTAATGAGACTTCTCCAGTCTGCGATGGTTCCTCTGTCTGTCCTTTTCTTTTACCACCTTGACACTTTTCAAGTGCACTGGTCTGTTGTTTTGTATTCTGTTCCTCAGCTTGAGTTTCCTATGATTACACTGAATTTATGCATTTTGACAGGAATAGCAACTAGCACAAAAGTGATCTTGTGTCCTTTTTAGTGCATCACATGAGGAGGTACATGATACTGAATTGTCTTATTACAGGTGATACTGACCTTGATCACTTGGTTAAGGTGAACTCTACCAGGTTTCTCCACCCTCCGTGAAGTGTTAGCCTCTCCCCCTTTGTTTGCCCTCTTGCTCTTTCATAGCAGGTGCTCTTTTTTTTCTGCTTCACAGAGAAAGAAGCCATTGGGTGCTACTGACCCTGCTTCTCTACCCCCTCGTCCTGTCCTGTGGGGGTAGCGGAGCCTCCATTCCTGGTGCTGAGGCCAGCACCTCCCCCTGGGCCGGGACTGCTGTGTAGTTTGTGAGGCCCAGTGCAGAATGCAAGTGAGGGGGGCTGCTGGTTCACAAATGTATACATTTTCAAGGCGGTGACAGCAAAGCATTAAACCACGGTGGGGCCCTTCTGAATGGGGGGCCACGTGTGACTGCACAGGTTGTGCTCCTGTGGAGCCAGAGTAACCAGGTACTGTAGCCCTCCTCACCCTCCCCTTCTGCCCCCGGCAGCCTCCACTAAGCCCTTTGCCCTCTTGTCAGGTCGGTCTGTCTCTTTCACTCATCCTTCTTATTCCTGTTGGCTTTTAAATATTCCTGAGGACCTCCATTTTATCCTTCTCCTTCCCTCCTCAGTGCACTATAATGTGCAGGGACTCTCACTAAGGTCCCCAGCGACCTCCACGTTGCTTTATCTCATGACCATGGCCCACCTCACTTGACCGCTCAGCAGCTGCTGCCCCAGAAACTATCCTGGAGCTTATTTTCCATGATGCTGTTCTCTCCCGGGTTTCCTCTTACCTCTGGCTGCTCCCTCTGGTTTTATTTATTCATTATTTTGTAGTTTTTGATTTATTATTCTACTTTAACAGTATTTAGAGAAAAATTTTAGTCATTTTTTTCATTCTAGATATTTTTCTAGAAGTGGTAGAGTAATACATCATGTCTTTAGGATCTTCATCCTTCTTTCAGTTAGCACCTCTTTTTCTTTAAAACATAAAAGCAAATAGGCACAATTTTTTAATGCTAACTTAATAGGATAAGAAAGTCTTTTATTTTAGTTATTTCTGAATCTTTTATGAGCTTTCTTTTCGAATGCATGAACTGTCCTGTGTCAGTTTCTATTGTTCGTATCAGTTAACTCACCCTGGAAGTGTCAGACCCTGGACAGCTGCATGGAGCTCTGTCCCTCAGCTGTCCAGTAGATGGCAACCAGTAGGTGTGGAAGGGGCCCTTGGGCTGGTGGCTGCTGACCTTAGCCTGTGGCCCCTCTCTGCCTTTCTGTTCTCAGTAGGAAAGGGGTTCCCTTATTTCACTAAGCATGATGATCTCCAGGTCAGGTGGTAAACTTACTATACAACAAGCTGACAATGCACTGTAGAACTGTATGCCTGAAACCTATGTAATCCTTGCTAACAGATGTCACCCCAATAAGTCTAATAATAAAAATAAACTAAAAAAAGAAGGGGTTCCCTGTGGGCAAATAGCTAACTTGGTCTTGTGTTTTTGTGGAGCCAAATTGATAGGTAAACATGCATTTCTATCAACTGAGCTTTTAATTCTAGGTGTTTTATTTTCCCATTCACTACAGTAGTGGTGGAAACTGTATACATTATAGAGCCATGGTTCTCAACCTGTGGGTCGCGACCCCTTTGGGGGTTGAACGACCCTCTCACAGGGATCGCCTAAGACCATCAGAAAACACATATCAGATGTTTACATGACGATTCATAACAGGAGCAACATTACAGTTATGAAGTAGCAACGACAATAATTTTATGGGGGTCACCACTGCATGAGGAACTGTATTAAAGGGTCATGGCATTAGGAAGGTTGGGAACCACTGTATATAGAAGAATGATTCTTTTGGGAAGTTTTTAAATGTAGGTTCTTTAAACCATCTGAACAAATGAACGGTGTGTGTATATCTATACATCAAGTGTGTTTTTATTATACAAAGTATGCTGGGTACTGTGAGGAAGAGAAAGAAGTGCTGTGACACCGTTTCTATACCCTGGGATAGATGGAAGGCAACATAAACCTGAAAGATTAAGAACAGTGAAAGCAGTAAAGAAGAGTGTATGACAGTTTAGGACATGTTATAAGGCCATCATTTCATGCTGTGCCTTAGGACCTGTCAGTGCTTTCCAAATGCATTTAGATTACACTCTTAAGGTCCCTCCTGTCATTTACCACGGCCTGAATGCCCAGGCTTTCGTGGTTCTCTCTGCTGTTCTCCAGCCAGCTGTCCTTCAGTCCCCTCCCTTAACCTACTCTTGCCTCTTCTCTCTTGTGAGAACAGCTAAGCTCTGGTCTCGGTGTCAGTGTCTCCTCTTCAGAGGTAAGCCTATGACCCCCTTGATCCCAAGGAAGCCCTGCTGGCTACTCTGTCAACGTTGCTCTCATGATTTATTTCACAGCACTTAGTGCCATCTGCTATCTGCTTGTTTCTGTGGACCTCATCTGTCCACAACACTCCTAAAACTCATACTTCCTGAGTCTTGTCCACTGCTGTGCCCGCCCCAGGAGATGAGCCCGGGTGTGTAGTTAGCTTTGGAATCATCTGTCATGGGCTTGTGAACGGTGCTGTCTGTGAATGTCCTGAGTTCTGAGAAGGCTGATGCCACCACTGTTGCTGCTGAGCTGGACAGGCCTCCCAGGGTACTGGAGGTTTTAGTTGATCTTTCAGGATGCAGAGGGGAAGAGGCATTCTTAACTGCTGTTTCCACGCTTGTACTGCAAATAGCCTTAGATTCTTATTTGTAAGAATCCCAGAGCTGTACCCGCACTTCTGGGTGATGTAGCTATTACTGTTGAAGCCTGGGCTGGTAAAGGTAACTACAATAGACTCTCAGGTAACTGGCATCCATGGGATTGGTAGCTGCTGGATGAATGTACCCAGCACTCTGAAGCAACTGGCAAAACTCTCAAGCAACCAGCACAAAAAAATCTTTGGTTGCTTGAAAGTGCCAGTTGCTTGAGTTCCGGTTAACTGAGAGTCTTGTAGTAGTTTGCCTGCCTTAACCAGAGCTCTGCTTATGTTTGGAACTGGCCCCTGCTGCCACTGCACATTTTCCCATGGCTGCGCCAGCACCATGCCCAGTGCATTTACAGACTGTTCTGTGCGTCCCATGATGTGTTCTGACAGTGAGAAGAAGCTGGGAGAAGAGGTTACTTTCTTGCTCTGAAGGACATACTTCCAAAGGGAGCAGGGTGTGGAAACAGTGGCAGAACCACCAGACAGAAGCTGTTCTCCCAGTTCCATCTTTGTGGAAGAACACAATTCTGATAGGAGCATCCTGATTATTACCTAGAAAAGATAGCTAGAGTGTGAGTTCCTTTGTGGGTGGCTAGATATTGGGAGATTTTAACACCCTAGTTAGCCATTCAGGATGGTAGAAACTTATTCCTGCTCATGTTTTAATCTTAAATACTTACCCCTTATCGTGTAGGGAGGTGTTTTTCCGGGTCTTAAGTTGATGGGCTTGCACATGTGTGAGAGCCGAAGGGGGCATTTCCCAGCGAGGAGAGGCATTTTGCAATGGAGAAGTTCTTCCCTGGGGCCTGGGGCCCACCGAGTTTATAGTGTTTCCAGTAATTATTTATATTCTCATTTATTTAGGAGAATTGAAACCCTCACTAAATTGAAATGCTGGAAGGAAGTGAAAAAATGAACTTTCAAATACTCTTCTTTGAATTAGCTCACTTGGTATTGACAGAATCACTGGGATAAGTTGACCAGTGAAAAATGGTGCCAGGACTTTCATGCTTCTCTGAATATCACCAACACTTCACCTGTAATTTTCTCTGTACACTCATCTTATCAGCAGGTATTTATCCCTATGCCTGGAAACCTCAAAGTGTCTAGATTGAGACACTCATGGCTTCTGTGGGATTGGGAAGAAATAAGTAGGGCCGAGAGGGGCTGGGGAAACGATCTCCACTGGGTTCCATTTATTTGTACTTCTAGTGCCAGAGGCAGACTTTCCAGTAATGTGTGCTGGGGAATCCAGAAGGTGTAGTGGGGGACAGACTAGGACCCAGGTGGCAGCCCATGGCTGGCCACAAAGATGGGCTCTCAATTACTGTGCATTTCAGTTTGAGGGACAACTCTAATGCAAAGTATTCTGAATATAAAGAATTATATTGATGTCAATAAGTTTGCATTTCTTCATAGAAGAACATTTATTTAATGTGTGTATTTTCTTTGTCATTCAGTTTTTAGACTTGAACGCCAGATGCTAGATCCCCGATTCCTATTGGTTTCAACTCAGACTCAGTTTTTGCATGGCCTGACCCAAGCTCATGTTGTTGACTTGCCACAAGAGTGTGCTTCTGAGTGTCGTGGCCAATTCCAGTATTAGTTCGTTTTGTCACATTTATTGACCAAATGTTGACTGAGAGTCCTGCTTTGTTGATACTAAAGTGCTACTAAAACGAAAATGGGAACTCAGCAAGGGCTTCTTCATTACAGAGTTGTTGCCCTTGTTCATCTTTGTCACGGTGTCATGGGAGGCCTGCTGATGACCCTGATCCTGGGTCCTCACCTGATGCACAGAGGGCTTCCCAACTGGGAGTGACTGGCACCTGCCAGACCTCTTGGGCTATGGGAATCACCCCTGGTTTTCTTTCAGGGTGACCACTCACTTTTCTGAGTTAGGAATAGCACAGCCCTCTAAGGAGAGGGCTGGGTGTGCCAGCCCCTGACCTCCTTTGTCCTGCCCTCTCCTCACAGCAGCCAAGTCTGTACCAAGTCCTGCCAGTGTGGGGTGCCTTGGGGCACGCTTATCTGGCTGGTAAGAAAGGTTGGGATCCTTGTAGATGTTGCTAAGCCAGCTGGCTTCTTCCTAGATGGGGAGGTTCTAGGGATCGTTTTTATTTCAGCATTTTGTGTGTAATTTGTTTTCATTAGATAGTTGCCCTAAGTTGGTACACTGTAGAATTAAAAAGAAACCTTTCCAAGAGGTACATGACTGTTTCTCTGCCTGCAGCCCACCTATGGGTTGACCAGTTGATTGACCTTCATCTTACCTTCTTAAATCCATACCATACACTTGTATGTTACAAAATTGTAAACTTTGAAAGTGTTTTTTCCCTCCTATTGGAATATGGCTGGTAAATTAAAAACAATGATATTTGCTTCTTCACCTTTGAAACATAAAACATTTCTAATCTCCAACATCTGTTTTGCTTTTAACAACTCTCTGAGGGCACTAATGGGTGAGTGCATTTAAGATTTAAGGGCTTTATTTGTTTGTTCCTGTGTATGTGTTTTGGGCAGATTCTTAGTTATTTTTATCTTCTAATATTTGTGGATGTGTTAAAAAACAACTAACTCCTTGCCTTACTGACTTGGACTACTAAAGATTAACTAGCATCTTTTTTATTCCCAAAGGGGAAAGGTAAAGTGAATCCTTCCGTGGATTTATACATTGAGCACAGCAATAATTTAATTACCCAGATTCAGGATTGTAATTGGGGATTCTTAGTTTCTTCACTAATTTATTAGGAGCTTTATAGCCTCAGGCAATTGCAGAGAAATATTTGGCCAGTCAGTGGTGTTTTGTGGGGAGCCTTGTTCAAACATTTGCATTACTAATGGGAGAGAAGAATGCTTTGGAAGTGATGGAAATAAAACATGAAGCTCTCCCTATAATTTTCTCACAAGGACAGACCAATAGAGAGAACACTTAGCACAGAGGTGCTTGCCCATATACCCTGGTGTAGTCTGACTGAAGGGGCTGATGTGTATAGTAAGTTGGCCTCTAAGAGAAGGTATGGATGAGTTGAATGGGCTGTGAATTGGGGTAAGTGATCTTTTAAGGGTTCACGAACTGCCCTGGGCTGGTCCTCTGAGGTTTTTGTGTGTCTATAATGTATATGCAAGTGTGCCTTTTGCTGGGAGGGTCTGAGGCTTTCATCAGATTCTCAAAGGCCCCAAAGAAGTGAGGGTGCTGGTGGGCTGCAGGCTGCTGTGTGAAGGGCCTCTGTATTCTCTCTCCAGCAGAACCACTCAGGGCTGCAGGTTGGTCCTCACAGGGCTGTCTGAGGACCACAGCTTCCAGCCACTGAGGGTGCCTATTAAAATGCAGGATCTTGGCAGTGCCCTTCCCCCTCAGGTTTCCTGAACCAGAGTTCCTAGCATGTCTGGATGTGGAAGGCAGAAGAGTGGCTCATTTATGTTTTTAACCAGTTCCTTGTGCACTCATCAAGTACGCCAACGTTTGAGAGCTGCAGACCAGGAGAAAGCGGACATTGCCATTTTCATCTGCCCCCTGGGGTTGATCTTTTCTGGCCACCCTGCCCTCCCCTCCCCCACTCCAGCTGCAGTGTCTAAAAATACTTTACAACCTGTGTTACTGCAGCTGCCAGGAAGCAAGATGGCTGGACTTGATTATTGAGGTCACATACGAGGCTATTCTCATTCATCAATGTCCCTCAGGCCCACAGTGCCCCGCCCCATACACATAGCAGTGATGAAAATATTCCCAGAGCCTGGTGCCTTCCTGACACAATTACAAAGGCAATAGAGCAACCACAGCTCAGCACATTAGTGACTGATGATGGGCCCCTCTGCTGAGTGGCCATGATACGTGTGTTAGTGGAATAACTTGTTTCCTAAGGGAGATGAACCCAGTGAGTGGATTGCCCAGTGGCTGGGTGGTATCGCAGTGGTGTAGCCTTTTAAGATTTTTAGCTGAAAAGCAATTTATAGTTCTCTTGGTTTGTTGGGTACTAGACATAGAATGCCTTACTCGTCAGTTGACTTATTGATGGCACTGGAATAAAAATCCAGGATGATCAACACCTAAGTCTTTGCTTGGAAAATTGCAATTTAATGAAATGTATAAATGTCTAGGTTTCATGGGAAGTGGCAGTCATTTTTTTAAAACACAAATGGGACATTGTTAAGGGTTTATGTGTTACGGTGAATTACTTGTTATGTTCATGCTAAAAACTTTTAACATTGAGTTGTAGGACTGGTTTTTCTGCCATTTATTGTTTATTATTTTTTGAATTTGTTATTTTTTTTCTTCTTTGTGTTTTTGTTCATCTACCTGAAATGAACTCCTTCCCTGTCTCTGCCGGTTGCCATCTTCCCATCTTTTAAGGTCTATTTCACACAGTGCTTCATTTATTGTGCTTACCTCAGGGCCCATCCTGGTGAGGACTTTGATTCTTCACTGCGTGATGTGGCACTGCCTTTATAGTGGTTAATCCACTTAAAAATAGCCTGAGTTCATTTGTTTGTTAATTTGTTTGCTTGTTCATTTATTCAGCTATCCTTCTACCATGTGTCCCTCCATCTGTCCACTCAACTGTCCACCACCCATTCATCTATCCATCCAATAGTGACGTATAGGTGCCTGCCCCGTGCTGGCCTTGCATGTAGGTACAGCACTGAAACAAAATTGTGCCCTTGTGGAGTTTTCATTCTAATGGGAAACATACAAAAACAAGTATAATTTAAAATTGCAATAACATAAAAAAAATTGAAATGGAGGAGAGAATACTGTTGAGGTGGGGGCTACCTTAGGTACAAGTGCTGGGGGAAGATGCTGAGCTGAGAGCGAGCCAGTGTGTAAAGACTAGGGGTGGAGGGCAGGAATGTGCTAGAGGAGAGGTCAGCAAGAACAGAGCCCTGGGGCTACTGGGGGAAGGAAGGCCACTGTGGTTGGAGCTTGGTGGGTGGCAGGGAGAGGGTAGGATATGGAGGTGGAACCAGGCCCAGGCATGACAGTGCAAGACCACAAGGCCAGGATGAGGAGTTTGGATTTCACTGGTAGTAAGCTGATGAATTATTGGAACATGAGAGCATCCATGGGTGTTTGCAGGCTAAGCCTGGATTGTAGTGTAGGTTGAGGCCAGGAGGCAGGGAAAACAGTATGGAGCACCTGCCACAGGCACGTGAAGAGTCGTGGGATGTCTGGATGTACTCTGGACATTCTCAACTACTATGGTTTCTGCCTCCCACAGGAGAGCTTTTCTGTAAGTGACTCATGAATGCTGTTATACCATGGTGTGAGCATTAGGGTATACTGCAAAGTCTAACCTCCTACAGTTCACTACAAAGCACCCCATTCCTGCCTCCAGTGCAGGATGGTGAAGGGATTCTGAAGCATGAGTTTTCAGGAGGAGGTCAGACATTTAGACATCATGGGGTGTGATGCTCACCCCTGGTTCTGAGTGATCCTTAGGTACAATCTGGACACAGAGCAAAAAAACAAAACAAGGAAACCCAAAGAACCCAAATCCCCCCAAATTTCAGATACAGGCCCCTTTTTCAGGCCAGTATGAGGCCAGATGTTTTATTATTGCCTAGCTTTCCCTAAAATGCAAAAGACTTTAATTGTAACTTGAAAAGTTATATGCACCCCTATATTTACTGCAGCACTGTGCACAGTAGCTAAGATATGGACACAGCTGAAATGCCCATCAGTAGGTGATTGGATAAAGAAATGTGGAACATTTATGCAATGGAGTACTACTCTGTCACAAAAAAGGAATGAAATCTTACCATTTGCAACAACGTGTATGAACCTAGAGGATATTATGTTAAGTAAGTCAGACTGAGAAGGACATTTATGTGTGGAATCTAAAGAATAAACAAACAAACAAAACAGAAATATATTCATAGATACAGAGAACAAAGTGATGGTTACTAGGTAGGAGGGGGATTGATGGCCGGGTGAGAAAGGCGAAGGGATTAGGAAGTACACATTGGTAGTTACAGAATAGTCATGGGGATGTGAAGTACAGTGCAGAGAATACAGTCAATAATGTTGTAAAAATTGTATTATATGTCAGATGGATACTAGACTTATGGGGGAGCACTTTATAAATTATATGAACATCTAATCGCTATGCTGTGCACCTGAAACTAATATAATATTGAGTGTCAACTATAATTAAAAAAATATAGTCATGGGATATAAAGCACAGCATAGGGAATGTAGTCAACAGTATTGTAATAACTGTGTACAGTGTCAGATGGGTAGTAGACATTAGGGTTATCACTTTGTATATGAATGTCTAATCACTATGTTGTTTTGTACACCTGAAACTAATAATAAAAAACCAAACTTTTTAATTTTAAAATATCAAATTTGATTTATATATATCATTTTTACTTATATTGTCAGGGCAGTTTCTAAATCTAAGTGTTAGGAGCGTGTCAGAGGGAAAAAAGCATTTGTTTTTGGAAGAGTATGCTTCCTGGTGCTCACTGATCTTGGGAGTTATGGGGTGTAATTGTCAGAAGGGGTGCATCAGCTCCTGGGGTGGAGTGGAAGTCCGCGACTGCAGGAGGTGGCAGTGCCTGCATGCCGGTGTGCCCCTGGCTGGTGGCAGGCAGGTCAAGGGTCTCAGAATAGCCACCTTCTACCTGCCTTTCTCCATTGTCTTAGTTCTTTTTGTCAACATGAAATGAAGACGAATAGCACTTCTGTGAAGAGTCTTCACATCAAAAATTTTCCTTTGACTACTTTCCATAAAATGTGAAGTCAATTTCTTTCTCTGATTTTAAGTATGAAAGTGGAGCACAGAAGCCTCAATTTCTGGGAAGATCTGAGTTTGTGGCCTTGTTTCCATTTTCCACTCCTGCTCAGTTGGGAACACAATGCCCATGGAATGCCCCCCAATAGTGACTCCTTTCTGGCGTCGCCATGCTGTTGGACGGCCATGGGAGGGCAAAGGCTGTTACTAACTCTTGTTGTCATTGTCGGGTCATGGAACCTTGAGAGGATAAGCAGTTTCTATAAAATTTCATTTCAAAATCCAGACTAGATCTGGCCTTATGCTTTCTGGATCTTTTTTCTTTTTTGTTTCATGGTGTCCCTTTGCCCCCTTCATTTACTCCTATGAAGAGGCTCTTATTATTACTCCTAAAATTTTATGCAAGCAGTGTATTAACTGGAAAGTACCAGTTTAGAAATGTTATTTTTTATTAATAAGTTTTTATAGTATTCCTGGGTAAAAAGGTATTTTTATAGAAAAGTTCTTTTCCCGTTTTTTATTTTTCTCATGAGACCATAAAAATAACATTTTATACCAATTTTTGTTACATACAATAGATAAAATCAATACCCTTTTAAAAATTTAGAAGTTTAAGATATACTAAAAATGCTTTTGACTATAATCTCTCATTCCCAGAGGTAACACCATTAACATGTTCTATGTATTTTCTTCCAGACTTAATAAAAATACGTTCACTGACCTTTGCACATACTTATAGAAAAATACATGGTATCTCTGTGAGTGTGTATAAGATTTTTATCAATTGTGGTAAAATATGCATAATGTAAAACTTATCATTTTAAACAGTTTGCCATTTTAAGTGTGTAATTCAGACATTAAGGGCATTCATGTTGTTGTGCAGCCATGGCCACCATCCACGTCCAGAACCTTGTGACCTTCCTAAACTGGTATTCTGTTCAGTAAACACTCACTCCCCATCCCCTCTCCCTCCAGCCCCTGGTAACCACCATTCTACTTACTGTCTCTATGAATTTGACTACTCTAGGTACCTCATATAAGTAGAATCAGACAGTATTTGACCTTTTGTGTCTGGCTTATTTCACTTAGCATGTCTTCAGAGCCCATCTGTGTTGTAGCATGTATCATAATTTAATTCCTTTTTAAGACCGAATAACATTCCATTGTATGTCTATACCACATTTTGTTTAACTATTCATTTGTTGATGGACCTGTGGGTCCATCTTTCCACTTTTTGGGTGTTGTGAGTAATGCTGCTATCTATGAACATGGTTGTACAAATATCTGTTCAAGTTCCTGCCTCCAATTCTTTTGGGCATACACATAGAGGTGGAATTATTGGATTGTATTCATAATTCTTTGTTTAATTTTTGCAAAATTACCCCATCATTTTCCATTGTGGCTGCACCATTTTGCATTCCCATCAGCAATGGAAAGGGTTCTAATTTCTCCACATCCTTGCCAACCATTGTTATTTTCTGTTTCATTATTTTTCGATAATAGCCATGTCCTTGGGTGTGAGGTGATGTCTTGTGTTTTGATTTGCATTTCCCTGATGCCTAGTGATGCTGAGCATGTTTTCATGTGCTTATTGGCTGTTTGTGTACCTTCTCTGGGGAGATACCTATTCACGTGCTATGCCTGTCTTTGAATTGTTTTCTTTTGTTTTTTTTGTGATTGAGTTGTAGGAGTTCTTTATCTAGTCTAGATATTAACACTTTTATCAGTTATATGATTTGCAAATATTTTCTCTCATTCTATCGGTTGTCTTTTCATTCTGTTGATGGTGTTTATTGATCACAAAAGTTTTACATTTTGATGAAGCTCAGTTTATCTATTTTTTCTTTTGTTGCCTGTGCCGTTGTTGTCATATCCAAGAAATCATTGCCAAATTCAGTGTCATGAAGGTTTTCTCCTATGTTTTCTTAAGAGTTTTATAATTTTACCTTTTAATACTTATTTTAACTTAATTGTTGTATGTGTTATAAAGTAAGAATCATAAGGTTTTAGTTGTAGACAAATTGGAAGAATAGACCAAGGTCTTTTTCCTGAACCATCTGATCGTTAAGTTGCTTACCTGAAGCCCCACCATCCCTGAAAGCATGAATGTGTATTTCCTGTAAACAAATACATCTCTTACAGAAGCCCCAAATTCATCACAAGCAGAAAATTACCATTGGCATGAAAGTACTATCCAGTCCTCAGCCCCTATTCACGTGTTAGCAATTTTCCCAATAACTGGGCTTTTATAGTGGTTCAGAATCATGTGTTGCATTTAATTGTCATATATCTTTAGTTTCCTTCATTCTAGATCATTTCTTCAGTCTGTTCTTGGCTTCATGACCATGGCTCTTTGGAAGAGTACAGGTCAGTTATTTTGAAAATGTTCCTCAATTTGGATTTCCTTAAGATCAGATTCAGTGTGTGTATGTGTGTGTGTGTGTGTGTGTACGTACACATTTGTATATGTGCGTGCATATGTGCACACGTTCTTGACCTAAATGGTACTACATTGCATATACAGTTCTAAAACATACTCCCCCCCAAGCAATGTCATTTGTTTTGTTACATCTACAGCAGTTCATTCATTTTAATTGCAAGATAAGATTCTGTCATGTGAATATACTACATTTTGTTTAGCATTTCTTTTTATGAATGGACTTAAGGAGTTGGCAATTTTTTGCTGTCACTAATTATGGTGCAGAAATTATCCTTCTTTACATTTCTTTTTGTGGATGTAGATTTTTCTAGGCAATACACTTCTGTCATTTTAAAAATTAAAGTATTTTAAACATGCTAAAAGTGTAGAGAATAAACAACACCCAACTTTAGCAAATATTAATATTGCCTCTGGAATCTTAAAGTTGGTAAATTTGTTATCCCATTCAATAAATGGGAGTTTTCCTGGGATTCCTCAAATCAGTGTCTCACTGAATTAGAGTTACTGTTAATGATGAAATTGCCTGAAAGTGTGTAGCTTTATTCAAGAGAGAGCTATTTTGGGAAAATCAGTCAGATTTAGCAGAAAACGTTAGGCTTACCACCCAGACATGAACTGTGAATAAAATAGCAGGTAGGTTCAGCCAACTTTTATTTTAGGCTGGCTTCATGTCTTTCTTAATAGAATTTAACAAAATGAGACAGGAGGAAGAATCACAAAAGGTTAGGAATAATGCATCTGAAAGACGTGGCTCAGAACCAGTGTGGGCTCGTTTCTCCTCTCATTCCCTCCCTTGATGCTGGTGTCAGGTGAGATAAGAAGTGAATTCAGGAATTCATGCCAAGCCTATTTTAGCCCCCAGGATAGATCTGTGACAAATCAGTTCCATACTCATGCCAGCCATGGGAGGAAGAAGGCAAGGAATCCAGGCAGAGCCCAGGTTACTTCATCAAGCCACAAGAAATAGAATTCTCTAAATGCAGGACTTAGGAATGATAGTAATAGGCAGCATCAAGGGTTTTATTGGAGCCTTTCATTTTTTACCTGAGAAAATGGAACTACAGAGAAGGCAGATTCTTTCTCCTAATTCACACACTGGCAGGGAGAGAGGTGTGTGTCTCTCTGAATTAGAGTCCTCAGAACACTTGCAGGCATTGCCAGAGACAGTCACGTGGCCAGTTGTGTCTTCCCACCAGTACTGGGAAAACGTGACCCATTCACTACCAGCTCCTGCGAGCTTTGGAGACATGGTCTCACTATCTAGAAATGAAGCCTTCGTGTTCCTATCAGTGGGTATTTAATGGGTTTTGTTTTTAATGCTTAATAACATCCTTGGGAGAATTCCTCCTGGCTTGTCTATTAATAGTAGAGTGAAAGGAACCACAGAGGTTTCTTATACCCAAACTGAATTGGGATCCTCTTCCTGGCTAAAGTGGTGTTTTGTGGGAATGTGACTTTTCGGTTTTTGCGTTATGATGCCTGGATCAGAACCAGGAGAACAGGACTGTGGTCTCAGGCCTGCAAGACAACACTAACCACACCCAGGAGCTAATTTGCAGTGTCTGTAGATTCACTGTCCACAGTGAATACTGTGCAAATACTATACTGTGAAGTACTATATATTTTAAGGCTAGAAAAATGAAATTCCATATTTTAGCGTATAGCAGAGTGGATATAACTTGTTGCAGTTGTGGACTTAGGATTCTAATGTAGATAGTAGTTCCAAGGGTTTTTGTGCATCAGTTCTAGGATGCAGAGTATTTGGACTTGGGGGTGATGCCATCTCGGGCCTCAATTGCTGCTGTGGTCTTGGAGGCTTGCAGGTGCCCCTGTAATGATTGTCAAGGCTCTGAGAGAGACCAACGCAGAAATGAGCCTTCTCTGGACAAGGCTGAGAGCAGAGCAGTCACAGCAGACCTTCCCTGTGTACCATGATTTTGAGACTGTCAAGGCCCGTGGTGAGCTGGCAGCTGTCTTGGTCTGGCACTTTTTCTGAAAGTGGCTAAAGTACCCATTGTACAAGAATGTCTTTATGAGCTTTAGCTGTTCATGCACATTGGTGAGCCTGTGGTCATTCTCTCAGCCAGCGTTTCTTTTGCTTGGCAACTACCATTTGCCCCACCTGCCCCTTTAGTAAAGGTTGGGGAATGCACAGATTGCTGATGTTAGCTTTTTCCTCCTTAATTTTCTCCCCTGAAGGCCCTTGAGGAGTTTGGCAGAAGGAAAAGGAGAGTAGTCTAGAACACGAATGGGAGTTGGGTGCCTGGCGATTCAGGCTTGGTTGCTGGTAGACTACATTGCCCATGTTGTAGAACCCCTTGGATTTGGTGTTAGAATGTGGGTGGCCAACTTTTTGGCTTCCCTGGGCCACATTGGAAGAAGAATTGTCTTGGGCCACACATCAAATACACTAATGATAGCTGATGAGATGAAAAAAAGGTTACCAAAAAAACCTCATAATGTTTTAAGAATTTGTGTTGGGCTGCATTTAAAGCTGTTCTGAGCTGCAGGTTGGTCATACCTGTGTTAGAGGGTTGGGCCAGGTGATCCTATGGGACTTTTGTAGCACTAGAATTCTGATTCTGTTGTGTTGATGGTTGGCCATTTGTAGGACTTCCTTTCTCATCTGCCCTCATTGGCTCTCTTTGTTGACACTGTTTTTCCTTAGGTCTTTATTCTCCAGAAGAAACTCACAGCCCCAAGTGGTTTTGAAATTGCCACTGGAGACTATTAGGAACTGTGCAGACATGGGTCTCTGGATACCTTGATGGAAATCAGATGACGGCAGAGGAGGGTTGCATGGTAATGAGCCATATGGGCCTGATTGCATTTCAGGCTCTTCAGCACTGAGCTTCTGAGATGAATCACTTACATTTGGCTTTAACTTCAGCTCTCCAGAACAAAGTAAAGCCACGACAGTGGGGAAAAGGAATTCCATCGCTCTCTGCTTCTCTAATCAATCAATCTGTAAGTCTCAAAGGGCAAATATTTCAGAAATAACAAATAAGTTAACATTTGCATTAAAAATCTTCATCTTCCAAAATGTATTGGTGTTTTCATTGGCTTTGAGTAGGAGGCTTATTTCTACATTTGACTCATAACTGTAAAATTAGGCTGGTTACCTCTTTTTGTTTCCTTTCACAAGTATTTGTTGACTACTTTTCATGTGCCGGACTGTGTTAGTCATGGGTGCAAGAGAAATAGGCATGGTTTCTTCAAGAGGCTTGCACTTTAATGAGATGGAAATCACACTGGAACAGTTCCGAGGGGACATCATGGGTCTGGCACAGAGGGACCAAGTGGAATACTGAGAGCTTTGGGTGAAGGAAGGGACATCAGAGTAGGTGTCCATCAGCAGATACCAAACATCTGCTGTCTTGAGGGGTGAGGAAGGTTCGGCTGGGGCAGGAACTGGTGTGTTCCTGGAGGAGTGCGAACAAGGGAAAGGAGGCCTGAGCCTGTCTGGTGGGATAACAAGCAGTTCAGTCTGATGGGGTGAGAAGCTGCGGGTAGGAGGAGGACACAGCCTGGAGAGGCAAGCAAATGACGACAGTGTTCAGTGCCCTGCTGCATGGCGTGGGGCTTGGTCCTTTGGCAGGGGGCAGCCACTGTAGAGAGTTCAGCAGGTTGGGAAGGTCAGATTTGCTCTTTAGCTGTGACTCTCTCATGTTAGGATGACAGATAGATTGGACTGGGCAAGAGAGACAGCAGGACTGAGAGATCAGCACTGTACTGGGCCAGGCTAGAGAGGAGCATGGTGTGAACCAGAGGACGGGGTGACGATGAGCCAGAGAGGAGAGGACTGATGAGGGTGGTCAAGGATTGGCTTGGATTTCTGGTAGAGGTGACCAGGGGATGGTGGGGTCATCATCCTAGATTGGGATCTGCATCAGGAGCAGTGCTTGTAAAAGGTCTCTTTGTTTCCTGAATTACTATGGGTCCTACAGGACTGGTTATTCTATTGGTACATCTTAATCTCATCTCTCTGGAGCCATTAATTTTCTTCAAGTGCCCAGTGGCCCTTGTTTGCTGATGACCGGTTTGCTGACTATAGGAAGCTGGTGCGGTTTTCTCGTCTGATACCTTGGCAGGCCTTGCCGGCAGTGCCACCTGCACGATCTGTGACCGTTATTTGGTGTGTGTGCTCCATGCCTCGTGGCCTCAGTTTAGTCAACTGGCTCTCAATCTAATTCTATAGATTAGAATCACTATGAAAATTCCCACTGCCTAAGCTGTACCCCAGACATGTGACACCTGATTTTCTGGCAGTGGGACCAGAGATGGTTCCAGTCTGAAACCATGATTGGGACTACTGATCTGGGTAGTACCGGGAGGGACCAGGGAACAAGCCACTGACTGGAGTTGTGGCCTTGGTGGAAGTCTTTTACCCAGGGCACCTACAAGGCAGGCTTGATCATCTGCAGGGCTCGGTACAAACTGAAAATGCCATGCTCCTTGTTCAAAAAGAAGGAAAAAAAGTACCTTTAAAGGTACTACAATGTAAAGTTTTTTTTACCCCCTGTACTTGGTTTCTTGACTTGTCATGGTGCTTTTTATTTGATATTTAATATCATTCTAGCCAGAGACATTACAATTTTCATTATCATGAATTTTATAGTTTATCTTTAAATTGTTCAGCACCAGTTTTAAATGCAAGTTTAACTTGTATGTGGAATCACTGAAATTACACAATTTGTATTTTGCAGCTAGTACACGCACATCTTGTTCTTACCAGAAGAGTGTAAAAGCTATGCAAAGCTAATTTACCTATTTTTGTTTTGCTTCTTGATAAATATGTGTTCTGCCAATGCTCTCTACATTTGGTTTACTAATGAGTAACGGAGGACTGACAGGAAAATGAAGAAGATAGCTTTTGTCCTCTGGTTCAGTGCGAAGTGTCAGCGCCCCTGCTGGCTCAGTCGTGGATGTAGCATGCTTAGTTTACACTTACTCTCAGGGTCCTGACCTCCCATAAACCATTGTGCACTGAAATTCTGTGCTCTCAGAATGCTGTGTGTGAATGGGGCAGCAAGGAAAGGCCTCTGACATCCATATCCATATATATATATATTTTTTGAGGGGTAATTCCCTGGCTGGGAATCGAACCTAGGCTGTGGTGTTGATGACATACATACTGTGTGTATCTATTCTGCTCATGTGCACACCTCATTGTTGGACTTCATGCACAAAACACCAAGCAAAGGTGAAATTAATTCAGAATTTGAAGATGGTGATAGTAGAACATTAAACCAAGGGCAGACCCTTTTGATGTTAAGGCCCTGTGTACCTGCTCAGCTTACACACTCCTGAAGTCAGCCCTGCCACCCTCTTGTCATTTTGCAGCCAGCTCCTCGTCCCCTCCAGCCCCTGTCCTGGCCACCTGTCTGCATAATGGAGGCTGCCCTCACTCTCTGGACTCCTGGCCTGCCCACGCTGATCACTCTCATTCCTACTGCAGTCTGTTCCTGACCCCCATCCCTGCTGTGTGCTCCACAAGGCCCCCTGCCTTCCTCCACTTCTTACTACTTTCATAAGACTTACCACCTTCTAACATATTATTACTGTATGTGTTGATTCTTTACTTTAATTTTTTTTTCTGTTTCCCTTGCTAGTATATAAGTTCTCCAAGGCCAGGGATCTTAGACCAATTAAGGGAAGGCAGTAGGCAGTTCAGAATTGAATATGTGATTTGCTATGTAAGAGTATCATATGTTACAAAGCAGGCATTACAAATTAATGGCAGATGGAATGGTTTTCCAGTAAGCAGTAACTGGGTGACTGGTAATTATAAAAAATTAATCATTTTAGGTCCTTACTTTATACCATACCTTAAAATAAATTCCAATGGAATTAAAGAGATAAGTGCGATTCTAAAAAATCTCACGGAGGGTACGGTCTTTCCTAGATATCAAAGTGTATTACAACATGATAGTAATGAAAACAGATGGTGCTGGCAAGGCAAGAGAGAAACTATTGGTGAACTTGGTGAGAGACCTGAAAGAAAGCCCGATGAGAAGTCTGGTGTATAATAAAGATAGCATTTCAGGTCATTGGGCAAGAGACCGATTTTCAACAAAGGTGTTATGACAACTGGCTAGTTAGTTTTAAAAACTGAAGGCAATAGAGATATATGCACTTGTGTGGAAAATATTATTAGATGAAATAAGCCATCTCCAGGATGGTTTTGAATATGGCCCAACACAAATTTGTAAATTTTATTAAAATATTACGAGATTATTTTGTGATTTCCCCCCCCCAGCTCATCAGGTGTCATTATGGTGGTGTATTTTATGTGTGGCCCAAGACAACTCTTCTTCCAGTGTGGTCCAGGGAAGCCAAAAGATTGGACATCCCTACTATAGTACAATATCACAGCAGGAGATTGACATTGATCTAATCCACACATCTTTAAAGGTTAGGGTTTATTTATTTATATATTTTACCTGTGGATGTCCAGTTGATCTAGCACCATTTATTGAAATGGTCTTTCCTCAATTTTATGCTTTTGTCAAAAATCAGTTGGACTTATTTGTGTGCATTTGTTTCTGGATTCTCTGTTTGTTTCATTGACCTATGTGCCTATACCACCAATACCACATTTTGATTACTATAGCTATATAGTAAGCCTATTGGGTACAGTGATTCTTTCTACTTTATTTTCCTTTGTCAGATTCCTTTTGGTTATTCTAGGGCCTGTGCCTTACCATATAAATTTTAGAATAAGCTTGTCTATGTCTACAAAAAACTAGGCTGGGATTTTGATAGGGATTGCATTAAATTTATACATCAATTTGCAGAGAATTAACTTCTTTACTATGTTGAATCTTCTAATCCATAAACATGGTATGTCTGTCCATTTATGGAACATTTTCCTTTTTACAAATAAAGAACTGATACTTGGAATCTATAAAAAGCATCTAGAAAGCAATTTAAAAAATTCCCCCAAATACACAGGAAACTGAGAAAAGGCTATTATTAGACGGTTCCTAGAAGAAATACAAATGGCCACAGAGGTTTGCAAAGATGCTTGATCTCACTGATACTGAGGGAAATCCAAATTATAAGATCCCATTGTTTTGCCTGTTTAGATTGGTAAAAGTAAAAATTGATAATATTGTCAATAAATGAGAGCATGAGGAAATGGGCACTGTGATACACTGTTGGTGGGAGCAAGCTGGGAAAGTTTTTTTAGAAGGCATTTAGCAATATTGATTAAAATTAGAACCAGACATAACTTGGCTAAGGAATTCTACTTCCTCGAACCTCTCGTACAGAGGTCAGTGCACATGTGCACACAGATGTTGGTACAAGGATGCTCAGTACAGCATTATGGAAACAACCAAATTGTTAAATCAGTAGAGGGAAGGTTAGACAAATTATGTCTTATCCATCCTGTAGAATATTGTGCACCATTTAGAAGAATGAGGCTGACCTATATGTGCTGAGATTTCAAATCATTCCCTGCCCCCCTTTGGTTCTACTTTCCTTTTAAACAGATGTAAATGACCATCTGGTCAATTCTGGCTTTCTTGACACATTGTTGAACTGATACAGCTGCTTCAGATAATTCTTTTGTGGCTCAGGGAGGTTAATTTACTGATAAATTAACTTTCTTCTTACAGTTCTTATCTCAAAGTCATTTTTATTGCTTTCATTCTGTACCAGGAATGGAGGAGAAGCGTCCAGGTCTGGGGGAGGGGTGGTGCCTCAGGCAGGCCCAGTGCATCTCTGGCTCTGCCTAGTGGTCTTGTCTTCTGAGTTCCCTGGCCCTTTGTTATCCTGTTCAGATCAGAGGACATTGCTAACCTCTCTGAGGAGTGGCTTTCCTTTGATAAGGTCTTAATAGGGCTGACATCCTGAAGAAGTCTTGTTTTCATGGTCCAGTTTGGGAGAATAGTTTCATAAAAGTATCCATATAGCAATTAAGTTCCTTGATCTATACACTCTTACCAAAATCAATTGTTCATTAAATTGAATAAATAGGAGTATTTATTTTTTTCAAAAAATTTCAGAACAGAATTGCCTCTGTGAGCAGAGCTCATTTTCTTCATGTTCTTGTCTAATTAAAAGTATTTTACTGTGACTTATTTAAGACAAATAAACAGGAATAAGGCGGTGATCACCAGTGTACCCACCTCCCTGCATAAGAAAAGTGGTTCTTTTCACTTGTAGATTCTTGAAGATGTCCCAGTGAAGGAGGACTGATCATTTTAATGCCCCATGTGCTCGTGCTTTCTGATTAATATTAGTATCTGGGGCTCAGCTGTATGCTGTTTCTTTTAGTATCTCTGATGGGAAATCCTGTGGCAGGGCTCGGATTCTGTAGTGATGCAGTGCTGGAAAAGAGACCGTGCTGGGGCGGTCAGAAACGACATCTTGTGATTTATTTGTAGATGAAATTTAGTATGTAATACCGGGTTTATAGGAAGTGGTCCCCTGCTCTTGCCAGGGCTATTGCAGTATTGGCACACTTAGATAAACCAGTGAAGCTCTTACTCATTTTCAGTACTGGAGTTCAGAGCTGGGTACTTTCCCCCACCTGCTTCCCTCCCTCCCCATTCATGTGTCTGTCCATCTACCCATCCACTCATCCGCCCATCCTCACCTATCCATCCATCTTAGCAGCCCTTCAGTGATTCAGTATTTTTAAAGCATCTATTGTGGTAAGGTTCCGTGCCTGGCATGGCCAGGCTGTTGAAGTCCCACTTAGAGCAATAAGGGTAGCTGTAGACCACCTTGGACCAGCTCTGCCCATCAACCCACATCTTCTGGCCCTGCATTGACTTCAAGGTGGAGTCTGGGGTGGAGCCACTCCATAGAGGTGATAGAGTCTGCATGGTGCTACTCATGGTGGCCACGACGCCCAACACATGGTTGGGGCTGAGGCTGTGGTTGTTGGGTTGTGCTGTTGGTGGCTGTCCAGGTGGCAGTAAGTGCCCCCATCAAGGAGAACTGCTTGGGGCACATGGGCTACTTCTGTTTCTGATTGGTGTGGGCTGGATGGATGTAGGCGAGAAGTGTGTTCCTGTTGGCGAGGACCTCAGGGCAGTGGGTGCACTGCAGTTGAACTTCTCAGAGAGCTGGGGGTGGGCAGTGAGCATGTGGTTCTTCAGCATCTTGGCCTGGCTAAAGGTGTCCTTGTGACCACCTCCACCCACAAGTTGTCCCCAGTGTCCCAGGAGGGAAAAACAGGTAATTCCAGTCCATGTTAAGACTTTACTGAAGACAGGAATGTTGAGGGTGCTATGTAGGCTGACCAGATTTACCATTTCAAACAGGAAGGAAAACAATGGCACCTGTTTTGAACGGTACGTGTGGTCAGCCTACTGACATCTTGAGGTTAGCCCAGTGAGGCTAGGCTGACCACACGTACCATTTGAAATGGGACAGAACTGTTGTTTTCTGTCCTGTTCTAAGAGGGATGTCTGGTCAGCCTACTGCTATGGCATCATGCACTTGTGTATGTATGTATATATTGTGTTTATATGAGAGCTATTGAGAGAGAGAGAGAATATGTGTATGGGTAAGTGAGAAGAAGGATATAGGACATTCTTAGGTGAGGGACAAGCTTTTACAAAGCATGGAGGGAGAGAGAGCATAGCACATTATTTATTGTTGGGTGACAAAATACCTCACAACTTAGTGGCTTAAAATAACAATGTTATCATCTCACATAGTTTCTGAGTATCAGAAATTCAGGAGCAGTTTAGGTGAGTGGTTCTAGCACAGGGTCTCTCATGGGGTTGCAGTCAGGATGTCAGCCCAGGGCTGCCCCTGTCATCTGAAGGCTTGACTGGGGCTGGAGGATCCTTTTCCCAAGTATGTCACTCACATGGCCAGCAAATTGATACTAGCTGTTGACAGTCCTCAGCTTCTTCCTGCTGTCTCTCCCTGGGCTTGCTTGAATAACCTCACAATAAGCCACCAGCTTCCCCAGAGCACGTGGTCCAGGAGAGAGTGGGGGTGGGGTGGGGTAGGGGGTGGGTGGAGGAGCTGCGGTGTCTTCTGCGACCTAGCCTTGGAAGCACCACACTGTCATTTCACAGTGTCCTATTGGCCACACAGGTCAGCCTTATCCACTGAAGCAGGGTGGGGACCACACGCCGGGATGACTGGAGTCCTTCTTGGAGGCTGTTAGCACAGCGTGGTCCAGAATCAGCAAGCTGGCCTATATGGCCATGGCCAGCTGTGACTGGGGGAGTTGATTAGGTTGAGGAGCTCGGTGCAGCCTTTGGACACTTAGTCTCTTCAAAATCTCCCTGCAGGGACATTAAGGAGGGAAATGACATGCTCGCTGCCTTTTCAGTCTACATCTCTGGTAGAGGTGTCAGGTGCATTGGGTGGGGGCAGGTATGTCACCCAAGGGCTGCTAGTGGTGGTGTGTTTAGAGGCCCTGCGCCTCATTGTCTCCAGGGCATGGGAACTGGATTAGAGTCCCCAGTTACCTCCTACCTCTTCTTCCATAAGGGAGACCTCAGGTGCACAGCCTGGAGGGACTAGAGATGTGAACCAGTGGCATCCAGAGTGGGCTGTGGGCAAAAACAAACAAACAAACAAACAAAAACAACACAAAGCTATTTGGAGTATGGGAAGTAAATATTACTATTTTTCACTTATATGAATCTCATTTTTAAAAATTTCTATTCTTAGGGCTATAATGTCATTAGTGTGTGAGTACCACAGAAGATGTATGCAATTTATAAGTAAGCGAATGTTCATTATTGGGCATACTTGCCCCATGTCTTTTCACCAATGGGGTGCATGATTGCAGAGTTTGGAGACCACTGCTTAGGGGGAGGCTGGTCCTGTGGGGGGGCATTGGTAGGCATGCCCAGTGTCTCCTACCAAGATGGGCCACTTTAGTAGAGGCCCTGGTGTTGCATGTAGCACCGTCCTCAGAAGATCGTGCTGGCAGGCTGCTTAGCCCTATGGTGGTGGCTGGTGTGCTGGCAAGCCCTCAGTGACTGCCCCTCTCGAGCCAGGCCACTTTAGGAAGCCATCCCAGCCTTCCCTGCTGTGAGCAGGACTGTTTCACATCAGGCTCAGAAAGTGCTGGTGGTTCATTTGTTTTCCCTGAGGACCGCTCTAGGTTTAGAAAACAAGGGTGGTTCTCCTGTGCAGGTTGCGTTAATGGGAGGGCCTCACACAGTGCCTGGCACCCCATATTCCATGCAGACTCCTTCCTGACAGCGTCCAAAGCCAGGGCTCCAGAGGGCCACCGTGATCCCCTCATTTAGGCCCTGGGGCCCCAATAAAAAAATGAGTTCCAGGAAGATCCTGGCTTACCCAGCTTGGTTACACACATTGTGTTTGGTGCCCCTGAGTTAAAAGTGACAAGCTTCGGTAACGGTGTGAAATGTCCTTAGCATTTGGGACCCCTGTTCCTGAAGGACAGCAGCCTTTAGTGTTTGGTGAAGTACCCATCCTTTGCAGCTTTTGTTTGCAAAGGTTACTTTCTGGTCTGAAATTTTTTAAAAAGCCATTTTTTCATAGTCTTTTCAATAACTTTGAAATATCTTTACAAGAGAAAAGAACACATTTGGTCTACAGGATTTATTTTTATAATCTCTTACATGTTACTTAAAAATGTATCTTTTTAAATTTTTTTATTTTGCAATAATTTTAGAGTTAGAAAAAAATTGCAAAAATTGTACTAAGTATTTGCACATTCTTCATCTGGCTTCCTTTATGTTAATTAACATCTTCCATGAACATACCCAGTTATCAAAAGTAAGAAATGAACATGGGTACAGTACCAGTAACTAATCTTCAACCCTTATTTGAATTTCCCTACTTTTCTCATTAATGTTTCTTTTCTGTTCCAGGATCCAGTCCAGGATTCCACATTGCACTTGTCATGTCTCTTTGATTCCCTCCAATATGGGACAGTGCTTTGGTCTTCATGTTATATAAGGTCAGACGATTAATGTCACAAACTCGTCCTAGAAAAAGTGCTACATGCTTCATTGCTGAATATCACTACGGTCACCTTCGAAGTACTCCCCTTGGGAAGCTGTGCACTGATGCCAGTGCCTAGTCCACCCTTCAAAGCAGTTTCAGAACTCTTTCTGGAATGACCATCAGAGCTGTCGTCATCCCCCAAATCTGACAATTAAGTTCTCTAACGTGCCGCTTACATTGGCAGTGCTATACAAACCATGTGCTTATGTTGGCAGTACTATACGAGCAACTTGGTAATGTGCCAAGTTGTTTACACAGCGCTGCCAGCATAAGTGCACGGTGACAAGTTCGCGAACTTAATTGTCAGATTTGGGGGGATGATGACAGCTCTGATGGCCATTCCAGAAAGAGTTCCAAAACTGGTTTGAAGGGAGGACTAGGTGCTGGCGTCAGTGCACAGCTTCCCAAGGGGAGTACTTTGAAGGTGAGCAATGAGGTATGTAGCACTTTTTCTAGGGTTGAGTTTGCGAAATTAATTGTTCGACCTCATATATTTGAAAATGTGCAAATTTGAGTTTGTAGAAATCTTTTTTTTTTCTTTTTTGGTAGTTCCCTGGCTGGGAATCGAACCCAGGCCGCAGCGTCGAGAGCGCTGAAGCCTAACCACTACACACCACCAGGAAACTCCCTGTAGAAATCTTTTAAACATAATTTTGTTTTTTTTCTCAGACTGCCTGTTACCCCCAGCCATGACCTGGCTTTTCTACTAGGTCACACAGTCAGTTATGTACCTGGCCCATAATAGTTGCTCAGTAAATGGTAGCTGCTGTTTTGATTGTAAATGAGGGGTGGGCATGGGTGTGCCACCTATATTCTTTACTTATTACGAAGAGCTCATCATTGGACTCCTTACAGGGCATCTGTGGGCAGATGCTTTCAGTTCATTCAAATTTAGGTTTCCAAATGCAGGTATGAGTGAGGTAGGAAAGTACCAAAAGTATCTATTTTTGGTCTTAGGTCATCTGCGCAGTAGCAGGCGCTGGCCTGGCATTTTCTGTTACAGATGCTGGTATACAGCTCCATGTCAAGCCTGAAAAAGCCCAGATCTCAGTGTTAGGTTTGTGCACAGTAAACTACACTTCCTCTGGGTAGTTGGACTACTTATAGGGTGGCCATTCCCAAAACTCTTGGGTGTTCTTGAAACATCCAAATTTATGGAAAGGATATGTGTGAAGATGGCACTTTGTGTTTACAGACTGTGGCAAAGAGTTCCTTTCTTTTTGAGCTTGCTATTGGGTATAAATACGTAGTGGTGTTAGGTGGATGGCAGAGAGGTGGGAGGGTTGTTTCAGACATGGGGGTGTGCAATCTTTTAGCTTCCCTGAGCCACATTGGAAGAAGAGTTGTCTTGGGTCACACATAAAATACACTGACACTAATGATAGCTGCTGAGTTAAAAAAAAATCGCAAAAATAATGTCATAATGTTTTAAGAAAGTTTACGAATTTGTGTTGGGCTGCATTCAAAGCTGTCCTGGGCCACATGCGGAACTGTGGGCCATGGTTTGCACAAGCTTGTTTTAGAGTTCTCTGTAAAAGTGGAATAACTAACTGGACTCTGGAGTTGTACCCAACTTTTTGTGTATTTAACTCAAGAATCCCAGTGTGTCTGTGTGTTTGTGTGTGCTTATGAGACAGTGGCACGCATGCGCGCGCGCGCACACACACACACATACACACGGATTAAGAGGACTGGATTTGCCTATGCTATGACTTGAGGGGTTCTCTGGGGTGTGGAACTTTCCGTGCTATAACTGGGACAGGCCCAGGCAAACTGGGATGGCTAGTCACCCTGTGAAGGACCTATTTGGGATAGAAAGTGATGTGGGTAGTGAGACCTAACAGATTTCCAGTGTGAAACTTCTAGTCATAGTCTTCTGCCATTTGCTCATGTCCCCTTTTTAAAGAAATCCTTATTTAAAAACTTCAAAATCATGATTAGCAACACTATGTTATTCTTGTTTTATCAACTCCCTCTCTACATTTCACTGGAAAAATTTGAAGCACTTTCCTGATATCCTCTCATTCTTTTACTTTTGATTTTTTTTTTTAAGTAAAATTTTATTTTGGAATAATTTTAGATTTACAGAAATGTTACCAAGAGTGGAGAGAGTTCTTGAATATCCCCCAGCCAGCATATCCCATTGTTACCATCTTAAACATTTCCATGACACATTTGTCAAAATTAGAAACTGACATTAGTATATTACTATTAACTAAACTCCAGACTTTATTTAGATTTCACTGGTTTTTCCATTTACGTCCTCTTTCTGTTCTGGGATCCAGTCCAAGGCACCACATTGCATTTCGTTGTCTACGACAGTTTCTCAGTCTTTCTCACTTAACAGAAGGGGAAAAAAAAGTAGTTTTGATGACCCTGACGTCTTGAGGAATACTGGCCTGGTCCCCTCTCGGATGCCCCCAAATAGGGTTTGTCTCATCTGTTTTGCCTTTACACTTGGGGTGTGGGTTTTTAGGAAGAGCATACAGAGGTCAAGTGTCCTCGCCTCGCGGGAGCAGCAGGTGTTTGATCCCTCTCTGGTGGTGTGAACCCTGATCTCCTGGTTGGCTAGGTCTTTCCACTGCAGAGCTGCTGTTTCCCCCTTTCTCTGCTCTGTTTTTGGAATCCCTAAGCACATCCACCTTGAAGGGGTTCAGGGAAGATTAAGCTCTACCTCCTGGAGGTGGAGATAGCTATATGTATTATTTGTAGGGTTGCAGGACACCAGGTGACTTGGATTTTCATATAAGCAATGAATAATTTTATTAGCTAAGTGTGTCCCTAGTGATATCTGAACTTCACATGTAATTGGGTGTCTTGTAGTTTGTTAAATCTGGCAACTCAATAATTTGGAATTTTTCTGTAGGAAAAATTGGCCTCTTCCATCCTACATTTGATTTTTTTAGTTTGATCCCATCATCATCTTGGTGTAGTTTTCTTCACCCTTTCTGTCATCCTTTAGCAGAGTTTGATATATTTTAGTGCTTGCACTTTATCTACTTAATTTTCTTTTAAAACAACATGGAAACTAGTTTTGTTTGCCTCAAAAATTAGAGAGAGAGAGAGAGAGAGAGAGAGAGAGAGAGTGAGAGTGTGTGTGTGTGTGTGTTTAATCAAAGGATTTTTTTCTTACATGAGCCAAAAAGCACATTAGTTTCTAACCCCTATAAATGAAATCCAGAGTTGAAGGAAACAAGAGATTTGTGCCTAATTTTCAAGTGTGGGTTGTGAGAGGGGCAGGGAAGAAGGACGCTGATGTCCCTTTAAGCATCCCCAGGCAGCTGAAGCAGCAACAAGTGTGTATTCCACTTGAACTTGGCAGTGCGAACATCTTGCGATTGCTAAAGCTCCCTGACTTCTAGCAGGTGTGAGGGCATGCTAACTAAGCAAATGTGGAAATGAAGAAGGGTTGGGGTGGTCGGGGTGCTAAAGGGATCGTGTAATGTTCCTTTTAAAAGAAAACCAGACCCCTTGTTTCTTCGAAGTGTACCTAGCCCGTGAGATGGTGCTGCGTTTCATTAAAGCACAAGTACTTGGGGTTCCTTGTTTTCAGCAGCTGGTACCCATCAAATCAGCGCCACTTCTCGTAGCAGCAGGTGTTCCAGGAGGTGGCAGGGGACTGCAGAGTTCAAAGAGGGCTCAGTCCCTCCTGGATGAGAGTCCGCCGCTATCCCAAGGGCCTTGGCAGCTGGTCTAGAGCTGAAGGCTCGGCAGTGGGCCAGGCAGAGGGGAGGTTTCAGAACTTGGTGAACTGAAGGTGGTTCTTCCCTGATGACAGTTACCTTCTTATCAGTTCATTTGAAAGATTGGCCTTTGGGAGGGTACATGTCCCTTGAAGGTGAAATCCTGCCTAGCACACAGTAGGTGTTCTATTAAACATTTGTCCATTGAATGGGGGCATGCATTGTGTTCAGGTAATCCTCAGCAGTTGTGACGTGGATCCGTGTACCTTGCCTAAACTAAACCCTGTCTTCCCTGTTACCAGTGCCAGTCCCTTATCATTGCTTACCTTTATCAGTTTTCTAGAACTGTGGGTTCTTACTCCTGCCAGGTTGCCACAGCGAGCTCCAGTACTCCCAGAGCTCTGGCGCCTTGTGATCTGAGTGCCCTATCCTTTTTCCCCATGAGCATGGGGCTGCCTGCCTTCTGCTTCTGGAAGGGTCTTTCTTTGCTTCCTTGTGTCTGGCACCTGGCACAGTCCTGGGCCTGCAGAAGGCCCTCTTTGGATGTGTGGGGAGTGAATAAATACCTGCCTCAGGCCGGAATTCTTTTATATTCCCAAAGAAGAAATGCTTACAGATGTAAAAATGTGCAGGGCAACTCATGAAAACATCTGTACATCTGTACAGTTAATAAATTTAGTCTGAGCGTGCCAATTCCTTTTTTATAATAAAAGAAGCATCACTTGTAATGTAGCTTCCTGAAGGTGCTACAAATGTCTGTGTTTGGTCCTTGTATCCTGTTGAGCAGAACAGCATGTGCTTGTCCATGTGCTTACATGTTTTAAGATACCACATATCTGTAGTATAAATTTTTATTATCTATTTTTGAATTTATGTTTTGACGCTTAAAAACACATTTTGGGATATTGCTACAGAAATGAGTGCTGAGTGCTACCTGATTGTACTATGTGATTTGCCAAGGTGTTTTGAATTTTTAATTTTTTTGAATTTCTATTTATGAGATGCCAGTGTGTTAAATACACAGATAGTAAGCAGTGAATTCAGTTCTTAGCAGCTCTAAAAGAGAGTAGGCGGTTATATTTTGGTGAGGATTTTGGAGTGAAAGCCTAAGCCCCAAAGCATGACAGCCGAATTCTGCAATGTTTAGAGGTGAGGAAGCCAAAGACTGGGCACTGGGATAGTGGCACCATTTGTGTGATAGTTCCCCATTGTCAGGTAAAGTGCTTGACCCACTCCTGTTAGCAAAGCCCTGCTCTGAGTGTGGCCCACTAGAGAGCTCATGGCAGCCACGGTTCTGATTGTCAGCGATCAGTGGCATAGAAATGGGTCTTACAGTAGTTATTATGGGGTGTGACTCTCTGGGTCGGTGCCCCTCTGTGTCTGGAGCCGCAATCGAATTGCTGAGTGAAATGAGCTGTAGAGTTCTCATTTTTACTCAGTCCACAATCTCTTCTGAACTGTTCACTGTTCTTTGGTGAGGAAACTTGAAATAGCTTTACTTACCTTTTCCAGATTTTTCTGCTTCTCCTTTTTATAGCTGAATATGAGGTCATCAGAAGATTTCCTTTTCAGCTTCAATGCTATCAAATTGAACATTTTCCAGCCATGGTGTCTTGTTTTTAGATATGTATTCCCTTAATTCTGGCTAATAAGCATCATGGAGGGTAGAGGGTCTCCCTGTGGAACAGGGGTATCTGAGGCGCAGCTCACCTGAGGTGGCTCAGCTTCATCCTCTAGCAGTTAGGGAAGGACATTCCATAGAGCACTTGCTTTCAGACTTTATTAGCAGGGGACCCCTTTGGAGACATAAAATTATACCCCAAACCCAATATAACACCAAAATGAACTGCTATGTGACATGAGGACCAGGTGATGGTGAGGTGATAGAGGGCTTAGAGTTGTGTTCACAGGAGGTGGGGGGAAGGGGTGTCTCTGAGGCACTTCTGATGAGCCCCCAGTCACACAGCACGGGAGCCGTCAATCTGCAGGTAGGCATTTGTGGGCAGGGGCATCTCTTCCTGGTCAAGAGTCTGTCCTTGGTGCTGCCCACCTCCCTCACACCAGATAGTTCTGCTTGAAAGTAGGTCAGTTTTCACATTTCCTCTGCTACCTTTCTCTTTTCCCTGTCATCATATTCAGGATATGTCATTGGCCCGGGCACTGGGGACCTGCCCCTCCTTTTTGGCCTGCTGTTTCTCATCTGTAGCTAGGGTCTGTTTGTCAGTGTCTTGGTAATAATTAAAGCCACATTAGTGATCAGCGTTGATGGAGTGCTCGCCCTGCTGGGCCTGCTGTCAGTGCTTTACTGTCTTATCGCACTCACCTCTCACCCCAGCCTTTTCATGTTAGCTGCACAGGGCCCAGAATTGCCATTTCTTGTATCGTGACTGAACTCAAGACCTTCTCACCTCAAACTTGAACTATCTGATTGCCCCTCACGGGCCTTTACATCAAGGGTTTCTGTACTGTGTCTTGAATACCAGGGTGTGCATAGTATTTCTCAAACACTTTGATCACAGCAGGCCCCTCCCAAAGTCTTTGCCGGCTCTTTTTCCCTGAAGGTGAAGATCAGACTTCAGCCTGGCACGGGGCACAGGGCCGTGTCTCAGGCCTGTCTTCCCGGCTTCCCTGTAGGAATCAGAGAAAGCACACACTTGTTTTCTCATCCCCAAGACGTGCTCAAACTCCTTTCACCTGCAGGGCTGCAAAGCAGTGTCCCTCCCTCATCCTCTTCCCTGTCAGCGGGAGTTGTGTCCCCACCTTTGCCTTTGAAAGGCAGGCATGGCTTGTCTGTGTACTGCTGATGGGTGCACCCATTTGTTAGCACACTCATTGTCTTGAAATGTAACTAAGTCATTTACATTTGACTTCTCTAGACCTCATCCTTGTTCTACAATTAAATTGCAGACTCTTTTGGGGAGAACCAGAACTTAAAAATCCCCCCACAGCACCCATCACAGCACAGAGAGTAGGCAGTTGACAAGTACTTGCTTTTGATTAACGTTCTAAAGAAATCGCAAAGTAATCATAATTACTCAAGGTAAAGAAGCTTTGTGTCTCTGCATGAGAACGTGGCAGTCCTGTTTCTCTGGGCTTCTTGTTCTTCATCCTCCAGTCTTGTTCTGCATCAGGTCCTGCGTGGCTCACTCAAAGCCAACCGAGCAGAAGAACAAACAAGCCGTAGAATGAAACTTCCTCAGGTTTCCGTATAGCGGGATAGTGAAAGCATCATCAGGCTTCTCTATTAATAGAAAAATGTGAGTCTGGAGTGCTGGTGGCATTCATAATTAACGATTTTTGCATCATTTCTTATAATGTTAATGACGTGGACCTACTCCAGTCTCACAGAACTGGGAACTGAGAGGGGCTTTGTCATGCCTTAGCATTCTTCCAGTCTCCCCTGTGTAAATGTGCAATCTGCAGAGTATCTGGGCCTCTGTTGTTCACTAGAATAAGGAAGGTGGGGAGGGAGAGGCCTGCACGTGACATGCGTAGGCCGAGGGGCTGCTTCCTTGTTCTCTAGTATTTATTTTATAATGAGACCTTGGTTTAAAGTTTGTTCCCTTACTTTAGTGGCTTATTTAATTGAGAACACTTAAATGAAAAAAAAAAAGGTTTAAAACAGTGCAGTGGTAAAGAATATGGGGTCATGCAGAGGTTTTAATTGATCCCTGTGATGAACGAATGAATGTAACTCCCCCGTGAAGGGCCTCTTTTTCATTATCTCCCAAGGCCTTTATCCCAATTCGATCAGCATGGAACAGCTTAATGTTTTTGGCTGATTGCACTCTGAGTTATGCTACATTTAAAGCTTTGACTTCATAACTGTGAGGCTGAAGCCAGAGTAAGCTGGGTAACTTATTGCTGTGCTATTTATTGCACGAGACATTAAAAACAGCACCAACATGGTCATCTGTTTTACTTTTTATAGGCTCTGTCATCACTTTAATTGGTTGTTGTTAGAACAGATGTTTTAAAAGGAATATTTTGGCATGATTGTATTTGTTTATTTAATTTCTGATGACTTGCAGGACATTTATGTTTACATTTGTTTTTTGTTTTTTTTTTTAAAGAGCTGTGGGCCATGGGAGCAGAGCAACCCATGAAACCTTTCCAGGTCTGGTCCTGGGGAGGGATAATCAGGTCTGGGGCAGGCTGTACTTAGGGAAGAGGTTTGAGGGAAGGAAGCATGGACTTGAAAAGCTGGGGGCAGCATGCAGAAAGCTCCCCATTTCACTCAGTAGTAGGTCATTCAATAGCAATCTAAACGTAGAACCACCATGAAAGATGGCTTTTAAGAATGCAAAAGCCAAGTTATAGTGTTTTAAGGTAAGCAAAACTAAAAAGAAAATTGTCAGCCTGTTTAGAGAGAGCTTATGGACCAATTAAAGCCTTTGCAACTTTGATACCTTTGTCAAGGAGTGACCTGACCTCAGACTTGGATATGAACTTTGTTCATAAGCCATAGCTCCATAATCCAGTGATTATGATTGGTTCTTTGAACTTGGGCAGTCATAGGAAAGCTTATCAATACTAATTCCTCCAAAAATTTGCTTCCATGTTTGGGCCAAAATATACTTCCTAAATTGCTACTTCTTAACAAATGTTTGTAAAATAATTAATGTTATTAACAATGTTTTAAAGAATCTTAGATTCAGAAAAAGTAAGGAAGAAAAGATTATTTTAAGGGTTCTTTGTTATTTTATACCATTTAAATAATCTTCTCTACCTTTAAACATTTGGTTAGTTGGGGAAACTCCATTAGTTAAACCTAAAGCAGACATGTAATGAGTCAGTATAACATCATTAGTGGAATTGGTCATGATGAATCCTGTAGTCTAGCAAATTTCCTTCTGGCTGATTGATACATTAGCTGGTTTGGGGCTATACCACTGTGATTGTACAGAAAATGTTCGTTGTGTACTAAGCCAGACAAATGCTGCTAAACAATCAGATTTCCTGGATGCAGAAGTCTCTTGCTTCTGAGCCAACGAGTGAACATTTCTGTCATCCAGCTGGGCTCTGCTTTAACCTCGCCACTGCGAGCACTAAGCACCGTGCTTGTTTGATGCATAACAGGCACTTAGTAACCATTTAATTAATGAATTACCAGAAGAGTTTGCCAGTGACCAGGTGGCATTTGTACAGGGCACTTATAGGTGGAGTGCCACCTGGTTTCCATGATGTTACCTGTGAGTGTTGTTTGATAGCGAGCTGTTTAATCTGCCTAGTGCATTCACATCCTGAATTCAAATTCTGAGGTTTTCTTGGATCGTGGTGACTTTCATTTTTATGTAGTGTCTTAAACCATTTGAGATCAATTAACCAAATTTTTTTTCTTTTGGTATTTTTTTACCCACCTAAGCACCTTACAGTTAGTAAAATGGTAAACCTTTTCTGGTGTGAAACATGCTACAAATCAAAGCTCACAGTAGAATGTATCTAGGAATCCTATTTTCTTTGGTGGTGGTGGTGGTGGTTCCATTTTTATAGGCTGTTGGGGCAGGGGTGGGAGGGACCAGTTCTTAGCAAGGTCTCGCTGTTGTGCAATGTAAAATAAAAGGTGTGGAATGGTGAGAATTGTTCTTTCCAAGTTCATTATTCTTCACCTTTATAGAGTAACCTTTATCCAAGTTCATTAGGAAAACGGAAGTGCAATGTCTTTTAAGTGCGGCCGCTCATCATGTTCCCAAGAGCCTTACCTCCGTAAGGCCTGTGCCGGGGTTCGCAGGGCAGGCGAGGGGTGCGTGAGGTCTGCCCCGGGGAAGCAGCGCCCACGCCGGCGGCGGCTGCAGGACCACGTGACCGCGGAGCGGGCGGGAGCGCCTTTCCGCGGGGAGTCCTGCCCGCCCACGCCCACGCCGCAGCCGTTACAGTTCCCTTCTTCCCCTGGAAAATGCATCCCACGTTGAGATGTTTTTCTATTTGTAATTCACCACCAAAATTCTTTATTATATTTGTTCTATTCTGAAACCAATCATTTCAGAATTACTGTTTCAAAAATTTTGGTAAAACAGGAGAGAAGATGCCTAATTTCTCAAGTTACCAAATTAAATTGATCAGGTTTACAGTTTTTTTTCTTAGCGACATCACTAAATTCCTTTTTTCATTATAGTTGTATCAGAGGTATTTCTCTGCGACTTTGATGATTTTTTTTCTAGTTTACTAACTTTGATTTGATGATACGAATATACATGGAAACTGTTGCAGTTGAAATATTCTGAGTAATAATAATTTTATTGACTTGGAAGCCAGGGTTGTCTTGATATCTAGTACTTTTTTTGCAGTGTTTAAAATAACTGACAACCTTGAGACTATTACAGACTTCTTGTAGCAGCTACAAAGGGAGGGAAATTAACCCAAATAACTTAAAATACAGTCATAATATTGATAGTTAAAAATAAGTTTACTTGGAGAGTACCTGAGGGGGAAATATCAGAGAGTCCAAATGAATATAAAAGCCCATCAGTGGAATTGTTGGGTGGCATACACAATTTTAAGTGTTACTTTGTGGAAGGTTGTTCTGTGGGTTTTCCCTACAATGTGGGGCCACATGTGTGACATTGTGACGACCCCCCTCCCACCCCCGCATTACTTGAGTGCTTTCTGTAGACAAGGCTGGGTGCTTTCTCCTCTGAAGGAGCTGAGGCCCCTCCTTGGCTGCCCCAGTTAAAGTGTTCACCAAGCAGTACTGGCAGTTAGCTGGCCTCCCACCTGTGACTGGAGGCCCTAGACCTGGTGACAGAAATGTGTCCCTGTCTCTGCTCCCCGTGGAGCTTGGGACAGAGCAGCATGTGTACCTGTGCGGAGACCTCCTGGCCACAGCTGGTAGCTGTGCTGTGGAAGACCCCCAGCCCCAGCTCCTGCCAAGTGAATACTGAGGTCACATGGTATGACTTTAAGTCAGATCCTCTGTTAATTTTCTAGTTTGTTAGCAAATCACTTTGAGGCTCAACATAAAAATAAACATTTTTTACACCATTTCTGTCTGCCAGGAATTTGGATTGTTTAACTGGGTGGTTCTGGCCAGGAGTCCTTCGTGAGGTTACAGTCATGATAGTGGCAGGACAGGTGGGAGGGCCTCCTTCCTTCGTGGCCCTCAGGAGGCTGGCGAGCTGGTGCTGGCTCTTGGCAGGAGGCTTCGGTTTCTTGCCACGTGGAGTTGCCACAGGGCTGCTTAAATGTCCTGACAATATGACAACTAGTTTCCTCCAGAGACTTAGCCTCTGAAGTAACATACTGTCATTTCTGCAGTGTCCTGTTGGTTACACAGGTCAGTCCTATTCATTGTGACTATACAAGATCACAAATACCAGGAGGCAGGACTCACTGGGAGTTGCCACACCACCCCAAACTTACCTTCCTATTGGTGAAATCCTTCTTGTCATCTCACCATTAGCTTAAAGATAAACAAGACGCTTACTGAGTATGGGTATTTACATAATGAATCATCTTCTGGGAAGCTTGCAGAGGTCTAGCTAGAATAGAGAAAAGCTTCATTCTTGCTGAGTGTGTGGTAGAAGGACTTTATTCAAACATTGTTCTTTTTAAATCAGTGATACACTTAATCTTGTTTGTACGAAGAAGAAAACAAATCACCTTTAATTTGACCCTACGTAATACCAAAATGCTTTTAGTTTTTTTCCTATGTAATACTTTTTTCCTATGCCTGTATATAGCAGATACACCCCTCTATACCTGTGTGTGTGTGTGTGTGTGTGTGTGTGTGTGTGTGTGTATACAAAAAATGGGGTCATACTACACTGTTTTATAACCTTATTTTTCCACTTATAATGTGGACACTTTTGCATGTCATCAAATAATCTTTTCTAACCTGAGTGTTAGTGGGAGCCTGCTGTTTTGCCATCAGCTGTATTGTAGTTGTTTTAGCTGTCCACTATTGCTGTATACATCGATGTCATGTCCTGGCTTTTGCTCTTAAGAGCAGTGCTGTGGTGAAGTGCCCTGTGTCCTAAATCTTGCTCTGTAGTTGGGCTAGTTTGTGGCATAAATCCCCAGACCTACAAAGGTTGGGGCAAAGAACACACACGTGTTCAGGATTTTGATATTTTTTATCAAGCGTCCTGTCCATGATGTGTTTAGAGCTAATCTTTACCCGGCAGATTTCTTTTTTTTATTTTTTATTTTTTATTTTAAAATAATTTATTGAAGAAAAAAATCTAAATAATCAATAACCATATGAAAAGATGACTCATCTTATTATGGTGAAAGAGTGAATAAAAATACAATGAGATACTAATTTATATGCACCAGATTGACAAGTAAAATGAAAAAGTCTGACAATACCACTTCTGATAAGAATATGGAGCAACTAGAATTCTTATACACTGATAATACAAGCATATATTGGAGAGCAATTTGGTGATATTTAGTAAAGTTAAAGATATGCATGCCCGATGACCCAACAATTCCACTCCTAGTTCGATGCCGGCAGATTTCATAGGCACCCCTTCCCAAGCATTAGGATCAGCACATCTGTATGAATCTTTGCCAACGTGATAGATTAAAAAATGGAAAATAATAGAAATTTTCTTTATTTGGAGTATGCCTCACTTAATAAAGAATCAGCTAATTCCTAACTGCCAACAGAAATTGTGTGGGGGAGGTGGGGAGTAGGCTGGCCATGGGGAATGAACTGCCAGGCAATTCAGGCAGACACCCAGCCAGCCTCTCCTGCAAGAGACAGCTTTCTCCACCCATGCTGTAGTCAATGAATTGGAAAAGTGACTGTTTTATGATTCATCCCTTGTTTCTCTCTACTCACCCCAAATCTGAAAGTTCTACTAAGCTATGGAACAGGCAAGAGCAGAGAATAGACACACTGGGGTGCAAGGTTTAATCTCAGGGCACTAAAGGCAGCCATGCTCTGCTGACTGCCGCTGCTTATTAGGATGGTATTTTGCATTTTGATCAGTTCACTTCTCAGCTTTTGCTCTGGTTCACTTAGGGCTCAGTGATGGGCAGATCTTTGGAGGCTAGCCTACTGTCTGATGCTTATGTGGACGGGGCAGATACTTGTTGGCCCTTGGAGTAAGTTTGTTTTAGGCCCCAAAAGGGCAGGAATGGAAAGAAGAGAGCTACCACTTACTCAGCTCCTCTCTCCTACTTGCCAGGCATCACTCTTATTTGCATTCTTATTAACTGCCTGTCCCCTCTCCAAAAAAGGAAAAGAAACGCATTTTGTAGACCTTATTCAGGTGACAAAGTAGTAAATTACCATCACAAATAATGTACAACTTAAAAATTTCTTTTGCATGTGAACTTTATGAGCAAGTAAATATTTTCTCATTTGAGGTTTTTATTTTCACTGCCTGGATTGAAGAGCTTTACAACCCTTCACAGTCCATGCGCGTTTAAAATTTGAGGTTTCCGTATGCTGTTTCTGTAAACCTAAAGAAAACAGAAAATGCATGCAACTTTTTCCATTGAGAGCCTGATAACATGTTGCACTTCTCTGTGAACGGGAGCCTGACTTTTGACCCTGTTGCTTAAGAATCCATGTTGTCTCTGTGCAGCTCTGAATTACTACTTAGGGCTCATGTCAGTGAAGAGTTGTTCTGAGTTTATTTTACTGTTCTGTTTTTCTTCTTGGAGCTGTTTATCGCTTTAGAATACTGGACTTGGGATAGGGAATCATGGTTGAAACTTGACTAACATACCTCAGCTGTCTACCCAGTGCTCTGATGTCACCTGTGGTGGAAATCTGCCCCCAGGGCATGCTTTTCAGAAGACCCAAGTTTAACTCTACCCCGGGCTTTAGGGCCTTAGGTATTTAGTAAATACTGCTTAAAGAAGACATTTTACTTTCCAAAGCATTCAGAACCTTCCACAGATACTTTTGTTTTGTTTTGTTTTGTTTTTGCCAAAATATCTTTATTAATAATTACCAGAGAAATCCAAGGAGAAAAAAATGCAGTTGTATTGTGAAACCTATATAATTTTATTAACCAATGTCACCCCAATAAATTTAATAAAATTTAAAAAAACCTTGGAAGTTAATTTAAAAGGGCTTTTATAAGGAAAATAGTGCCATTGCTGTTATCCTTTAGACCTGTGTGGTAACTTCAGACTCTTAGTCAGCCTGTTTACTTTATACATAATTAGTGTAGGCTTGAATCTGTTTTTCCCAATCTACAGATACTGTTTTGTTGAATTCTCCCCAAATTTCTTTTTTTTTTTAAATTCGTTTTTATTGTTAGACTTATTGGGGTGACATCTGTTAGCAAGGATTACATAGGTTTCAGGCATACAATTCTACAGTTATATAATAAGTTCACCACCTAATGTGACTTCTCTTTCCATCACCTTATATTTAGCTTCCCCCCCTCCTCTCCCACCCCCTCTCCCCAAATTTCAAAGGAGACCTGCTTTGATTTTACTGATGGAAAGGACAGAGAAGTAGGAGGCTGAGTCTCATGAAAACTAGCCACCAACCTCCCTCTGTTTTCCTATTTTCTTGACTTTACCATACTCTTTCCGAAATATATCTACAAAGGCAAAATTCAGGAGCATTTACTCTACCAAAGTCTTAAGTAGTAATTTGAGAAATGGAGTTGCTTCTTTTGAAAAATTAAACCGTAACTCTCTTCATTGGACGTATGAGTGTGATCTTAGAATGTGCTGGGTGAGAGGAAAAGGGAACTCTCTTCTGTAATACGGTGTTCCTTGATGCTCTGGTCTCCTGTGGAATAAATGGTAAATGCAGGTTTTCCTGAGATTTTTGATATGAGATGAGAGCCTTACGAGGGATGGTCAAGAAATTTGCACACTTCCTCAGACACTGCAAAAAAAGTTGAAAACTTGTGATAGAAGATGCCAGATTGAATACAAAGCAGCTTGCAGAAATGGTTGGGATATCACCTACAACCATTTTGAATATTCTCCATCAGCATCTAAGGATGTCAAAAGTTAGTGCAAGATTGGTATCAAGAAGGCTCACACTGCTTCAAAAACAACAATATGTCAAGTGTTCATGACAGTGTTTGGACCTCTGCAGAGACAACTAAGATGAAGTTTTAAACCAGGTTGTCCCTGGAGATGAAACTTGGGTTCATCATTATGAGCTTGAGTCATAGCAGGAGTCCATGCAGTGGCATGAAAAGGGCACGCCATCCCCTAAGAAGTTCAAGGTGTCACAATAGGATGGAAAAGTCATGACACTATATTTGGGATATGGAGTGTATTCTGCCACTTGATTACAAGAATAAGGGTGTCACAATAATTGGAGAGTACTATTCCAATCTGGTGAAACAGTTGAAAAAAATCTGTGAAGGAGAAAAGGGGAGGAAAATGGACCAAAGGGGTGCTGCTTTTGCACAACCACGTGCCCGTGCACAAGAGCAATGCTGTGTTGGCTGCTCTTCACAACTGTGGCTTCCAGACATTAAACCACCCTCCCTGCAATCCAGACCTGGCTCTGTCTGATTATTATTTGTTCCCAAGTATGAACAAATAGCTTCGAGGGAAGAAATTTACCGACAATGAAGAGATTAAAGCTACAATTTGAGGGCAAAACCACAACATAAATAAATTTATTGGAAGATCTGAAAAGTGTATTAGTGTTTAGGAGGAATATATTGAAAAGGAAAAATAACATGTATTTTTTAACCCTTCTTCTGCAAATTTCTTGACCACCTCTCCTATGAGTGGAACTATAAAAGAAGGGCTTAGAAAAGGATTTGAAAGCAAGAGGCCCTCCAAGTGCTGGCAAGGCCAGATGGGACAGCAAAGGAGAGAAGAAAGTAAAAGAGCTTGTGTGTGAGCCTCTGGAAGGAGCCCCCGCTCAGCAGGGGCAAGCCCATCCCCTGAGGGGAGGAAATTGAGCTGATCTAGGTGAGGGATGGGCTGTTAACACCTCCACTGGGAATTCAACTGGACTGGCTGGAAATCGTTCGTTCTTTTTTCCAGTATATTTTGGACTTAGAATTAGTAGACTCTCCAGACACAGGCTTCTCCTCGTTGTCCTGCCCCTTGGCTTTCTGGGAGAGCTCTGTTCTCCATGTTTGGCCTTGGCATCCAAGGATGGCTAATGAGGAGTGGAAGGAAAAGCTGGTGAGACCCTGGGCTCTATGTCATGGGTCCTTTCTGAATTTGCTTTCAGAGTTAAATGCATGAAGAGCCACATCCTTTTCCAAGTCTCTGAGTGAGCCAGGGCCTTATCTCTGGTTTTCCTCAGACCATACTTTGGAATAGTGAAAGCATTTTTTGATTTACATTTTCTTTGATTGTGTCTAAAAAGGCCCGTTGGCCTGACAACAGTTTCTATGGAGATGGTACTATGGTTAGTGCTGTTAGGCAGTCACCAGAAAGCATCAGGTGCTTCTTTATTCACAGCGTGGGACAGGTTCACTTATAAAGCACATGAAAATGAATCACCCTACCCTTGTTCTCTCTTAATTATAGTGCGGGGATCTACGTGAAGTATACCCCAACTGTGGTACTCATTGTAATTTGCCACTGCTGTCTTTAATTTTCTGAGGAGTCTGGAACTTGAGGTACTTTTTTGAAGAACAGATATTAAAAATGACATTTTAAACAATTACCCGCTGGACTGCTTTATAGATAACACTGACCTGTTTGATTGACAAGAGGAAAAGTGTATAACCTACAGTTGGGAACTGACCTAATCAACCTGGCCATGACAATGCTTAGATTGTTTCTGGTAGCTAAGAATCACCCCCAGAATGTTTGAGGTGGGTGAGGGTTAGTTATTCCCCCCACAAGCTCTGTGACAGATGCGATGGAACAAGCATCAGACCTAATTCTGCTGCACAGGATTTATTAAAGAGACATGCATTAACAAGCAGGCACAAAACAGTCCTACAGCCTGTTCCATTAGCCTGCTGAAACCCCAGTGTTCAAGCAGATGCTGTATCTTCTACACTTAGAGGGTATGTGGCTCAGTACTCAAGGTCACTTAACTACTCATCACTTGCCAGGCCTTAAGGAAAAAAGATAAAGAGTAGAAAATGCTTACTTCTAGCAGATGATTATTTGTCAACTTTATGGAAAGACTGGTTAACTTTTATGAGCCCAATAAACTATTAATACACTCTTAAAACAAAAGCCTATCTGTGGTGGCTTTAGGAATAAGGAACCAACTGAAAGACTTTTATAATGTAGAAAATATCCCTTACGTTATAGATAACCCCACTAATTCAGGTAACCATTTAAGATGACATTGCCAGAGTTTAACCCATCATACACTCTGAACTGGATTCACTTCGTACTTTGACCACCTAAAGCATGGGCTTCCAGTTTGCCCAAGGTCACCTTGTGAAAGACAGTTGTGTGGTTGCTCTGTCCCTTGGGCAGAGACACTGAGGCCTTGGCCACATGGCCTGTCAGGAACTGACACAGCAAGAGTGCCTGTATTCTAATCTGCACCCATACTCCAGAGGCAGCCACGTAGGGGTTTTATTATCCATGCCTTGGCAATGATCATGTTATAACACAGTGAAGGTCAGAAGTGGATGCTCCCTCGTTCAGGAGCCTCCTGCGTGGGAGGACAGGAGTTCCATTATCTCCAGGTCAGACACCAGCTGGGCATACTGAGCTGCCTGTCAACGTGGGACATCTTAGAAGAAGTCAGATTTATTTACAGTTGAATTTGCTTGCAAGGCGTGGAATTATTTTAAGCATTACAATGCAAATATCAGATGAGGCCCTTCACAGACACTTTTATGACAAGCTGTCATCTACTTGAGCCACGCTGATTTGCCTGGATAGCACATATCGTTCAGGTCTTCCTCATTGGAAAATTTATGGGATTCATGAAGTGACTCTATTTTTAGAGGAAGATATTTTACTAGAAGGTTTTCAATATGGATGAAACATTGTTAGAGAGGAACAAGGTTGGAAATTAGAACGGGCTTCTTGTTAGAAATCATGCAAGCAAGGAAAGAGTAGAGGAAAATATTTCCAGTACGGAGAGAAAACCCCACCAATTTAGGATTCTGCAGTCAGTGAAGTTACCCTTCAAAAGTGAAGGAGAAATAAAGACTTTCTCAAACAAAAACTGAGAGAATTCATCTCCAGCAGATCTGTTTTGCAAGGAATATTTAAGAAGTTCTTTAGGCAAGAGGATAATGATATAGGTCAAAAGCTTGTATCTCCATAAAGAAAGGAAGAGTAAAAGAGAAGGAATAAATTAAGGTGACAAAATTTTTTTCTTATTCTTAATTGATCCAAATGTTAACTGTTTGTTTAAACCAATAATAGTAGTGGTATACTGGGTGATGATAGCATATGTATAAGTGACATGAATGACAGCAGTGTCACAGGGGTGGGAGAGAGGAATTGGGAACACTGTTATATGGGGTCTACACTGTGGGTGTTAATACTCTAGTGGACTTAGATTAGTTAAAAATGCAGATCGTGAACTCTGGGGCAGCAGCATCCAACCTTTCGGCTTCCCTGGGCCACAGCAGAAGAAGAATTGTCTTGGGCCACATACAGTACATTAGCACTAATGACAGCTGATGAGCTAAAAAACAGGTTGCAAAAAAATCTCAAAATGTTTTAAGAATTTGTGTAGGGCCACATTCAAAGCCATACTGAGCCATAGGTTGGGCACGCTTGCTCTAGGGCAATCACTGAAAGGTTTTAAAAATGCACTGTAGAATTGTATGCCTGAAACCTATGTAATCCTTGCTAACAGTTGTCACCCCAATAAGTCTAACAATAAAAATGAATTAAAAAAAAAGTATAATTGATCCACTAAGATAGTGAGCACAGATTCCTGAAGACATGTGTTTATCCCCTCCTATTTTAGATAACACATGTTTCAATTACTTGTTATAATTCTTGTCACACTCCTACTGCTCTGAGGGTGATGTGTGATGTGATATGTGTCCCTTTGATGTGATACTTCTTGGCCCATTGTTGGACACTATGTACTATAAAATATGTGCCTTGGTGGAAAGAACTGGAACCTGGTGGTCCAAACGTGTACCCTGTCTTGCATTTCAGGGTCCCAGTCATGTTTCGAGCATTAGCATCTACCACCCAATGTGCAAATCCCAGTCCAGAGTCTATTTAATAGCCTCCAGGACCTAGAGGCAGCAGTCGTGGTGTCCATTGCCAGCTGCACGCAGGACCTTTCCCTGGCGAATCTGCCCCATAGCTGTTTGCAGTCTCTTTCTTGTTGATAGATAGGACAGTCTTTTTTGGCATTTTTGTGCCTCAGAATATGCAGCAGGAACATTTTGACAATCAATGCATCTCTATATGCCTATAGCTCCCCTATGTCCATCAGTTTCATGGAGCCAGGTGTCTGTCCCAAGTGAGTACACCAAGATATGCACTTGTTGCTTTCAGTCACCTTCTGGACCCAGAAGAGGGCTCTTATTATGAGCATTAATATGTCCATTAAGCCTCTTAAATTCCCATAGTGGCCTCTATAGGTTCGTGTCCCATGTAGGGCATCCCTTTAATAGCCCAGTTTTCTATTGCCTGTCTGCCTGAATGTGTGACAAGCCATTGGTTACTGCCCGTGTCTGGATGCATTCAAACTTCAGCACTCTTATTTTTGTCTACTTCTTCCATCATGGTAAAGAAAACAGTATGCAGCTTAGGTCACTGAGCAGACTTATTCTTACTTTCTTTCATCAAAGGTTTTCATCAGTTGGGTATAATGAGATAGCCTTCCAAACAGAATGCTGCCCATCTATCTTGGAAAACCATCTGCAATCCAAGCAGCTTGTGGTTAGCTGGGAGCTTTCATAGGGCCTTCCCATGTGCTAATAGGACCTGGAAGCTGTTCAGATGGTATCAAAGTAGGCCTTATAGGAAACCAGGCTACCAATTCCTGAATATAACTTTTTGCATTCCTCTGGTGGCATATTCTGATAGCATAGTATGGTTCTCCTCTGCCTTCCTTATTAGAGTGTTTCCCTGACATTACCCAAGATGGTATGGGTTATTTCAGATTTCAAGATTATTTTGTGTCCTTTGGCCATAGGGGTAATTTTCATTAATATTCAGTGGCAAGCCAATAATTGCCTCTCAGTGGCACATGCCGCAGCACCATGTCTAGAAATTTTCTGCTCTAAAATTTTAGCGATTGCTGCTTGGGGGCTCTCACATGCTTTTACCACAAGCTCCAGTCTGAAATCATACCTAGAGTAAGTGTGAAATCATACCTGAGTGTAGATTCCAGGGCCCCAAGCATTGACTAGCCCCTGCTTTGTGTAATTCAGACATAGCCTGATGTCTTCAGGCTCCCATTCAAACATGACCCTCTTTTGGGTAGTTTTATGGTTAGAAACTAGCAGTATGCCCATGTGTGGGATATGCATTCTCCAAAGCTGAACGATCAGACCAGCACTGTGCTCTTGCTCAGTTCCAGGGGAAGGTAGGGACGGTAGTTTACTTTCAGCTGCCTGTGGGAGCTCACAGGTGGCTCCTGCCCAAGTTAATCCTGAGAGTTTTACTATTTGGGCTCTTGAATGTTTGCTAGGTTTATCAGCTAGCCTCTGTTAGTTGTGTCACCACTGCATTTCATTCAGGCCTAGTTTGCTCTGCAGTTTCTACTATGATAGCATCAGTGTAGAGTATTATCACACTCAGGACCCACATTAAGTATATACCCTTCCTAACCAGATTCTAACAGTAAGCACGTGAATTCAAAGGACTCTGTGGCAACACAGTGAATGTAAATTGAGATCCTTTCCATGTAAAGGCAAACCACACTTGACTCTTTAGATGCAGGTATTGTGAAAATGCATTTGCTAGATCAGTGCCTGGATAGCGTTCTCCTGGGGTTTGTGGAGTTTGCACTCAGAACCGTATTAGGGACTACTCATGTGGTGGTGGTGCCACTTGGTTCACACCTCGATAATCTGCTGTTAGTCTCCACGAGCCATCCGTCTTGTTCACTGGCCACACAGGGCTGTTTTGCTGAGCTTTGTTGGCACTTCTAACATGTCATTAATTGAGGTGTTAATTTCTTTTGTCCACCAGGTATTCTTTGTTGTTTTAAACTAACAGTAGTAGGTAGCTAATGTGTTCCCCAGTCAGACATTCAGGTAAGGGAGACACAGCCAGTTCACATGAAGTCTGTCCAAACATTCCAGTTCTCGTCCAAACTTTTATCTTTATCCCATCATCCATTGCACCCCCATGTCCTCCCAGTCTAATTGTTGCCTTTCAGGACTTCACCAGCATGTTTTGGAAGCATAGAGCATGGGCTCCCATGTCAGGGAGCCCTGGAAAAGTTTTTCTTCATTCCCTGGCCATTTTACCCATATGGCCTTGGGTCCCCAGCCAGGGCTCAGGCCAAGAGACTGGGGCTCTGTCAGTTCTTATCCTGATTAATCAGTCATTATAGCATCCCACTGATTAGAGGTCAGACTTCTTAGTGTCATCTTTGCCTGCTAGCTTTTAAAAATATCTACCAGGCTGGCTGCCCCCTTGGGAGCAGACCCTCTGTGTGTTTGCATCATGTCAGACCATCTGTGATTGTTCAGTAGTAATCTGTGGGTCTAGCCTCAGCCCAAACACACGCTTCCATTTAGCAGTATTCATTACCAAGGAGCCTGCTTACAACAGATTTTATTTAAGTTCTTTAGGAAGCTGGCAATATCAACCCACGGAATGATATTATAGCTCCTTCACTATATACTGCCTGGTTTTGGTTGCAGTAGTTTCTTGGTTTTGGATTCTCCCCAACCCCCACATCTTGCTACCTGGACTGCCTTCATGGTGACAAAAGGTCACTTGGTGACCATTTCCCAAAAAAGAAATCTGATGCTGGGGGCTAATTTCAAAGAGAGCAGAACAATATCTCTTTACCTCTTTGAGTTGGTAAAACCTTCACCCAATTATCTGTATTTGAAGTTAAATCTCAGTACAAGAATGTATTTCCCTCATTCTCAAAATATGTTTCTTTATTCAGTAATCAGTTTGTTCATCTATCACATATTTATTGATTACCTGCTATACCATAATACTGGGCATTGAAGATATAATGATGGACAAAACTGACACAGAGTCTCTCTTCATTGATTGGTCAGACTTGTGGGGGTGGCACAGACATTCTGCAAGTAATCCTACAAATAAGTATTATAAACTATGATAAGTGTCACGACATGTAAATACAGGGTGAGGAGAACATGGATCGGGGGAACCTGGACTCTTCTGGGGTGTTGGGAAAGCTTCCCTGAGGTAGTGAAGTTGAACTAAAGAATGAAGAGTGTTAATGAGGTGAAGTGGGATGGAAAGAGCATTCCAGGGATCAGGAGCAGCATGTGCAAAGGCCCTGAGAAAAAAAAAACGGAATAGGCTAACTGCTGGGTATTTTTATATAATGGCAGGGAAATGTATTATAGCCTTGTATATGTTACCTGCCATTGAATAGGCTCCTGCTCATGGTGACTGGATGAGTGATGTCCACAGTGCCCTCTCCTCTACAGCCCTGCTCAGCTCTTATAGATTCATGCATTTGGCTGCTTTTATGGAGTCAGTCCATCTCTTATTTGATTTTTGTTTTTTTTTGCTGCCTTCTGTTTTTTTCAGTGTTACTGTAATTTCAAAAGAACCTTGCCTTCTCATGATGTGCTCAAATTTAGACATAGTTAAATATACTTTGGGTCATAAGCAATTACTCTTTAAGCATTTGGAAGATTACATATCTGAAACAATATACCTAACCATAATATAGATGGCCCTCGACTTAATGATTTGACTAAATCAGGGGTGTCCAACATTTTGGCTTCCCTGGGCCACATTGGAAGAAGAAGAATTGTCTTGGGCCACACATAAAATACACTAACAATAACAATAGCTGGTGAGCTAATAAAAGGTCCGTGCATAATTTTCTTAATGGTTTATGAAAGTTTATGAATTTGTGTTGAGCCACATTCAAAGCCGTCTTGGGCCACTTGCGGCCTGAGGGCTACAGGTTGGACAAACTTGGACTAAATGATTTTTCGACTTTATGATAATGGGAAAGCGACATATATTCAGTAGAAACTGTACTTCTTGCATTTTGAATTTTGCTTTTTTTCTGGGCTAGCAGTATATGGTATAATACTCTCTGGTGATGCTAGGCAGTGATAGCGAGTTGCAGCTTCTGGTCATCCACTCTATTGCAAGGGTAAAGAACTGATGCTCTACCGTGTGTGCATATGTTTGATGATTTTGCCCAACTGTGGGCTAATGTAAGTGTTCTGAGCATGTTTACAGTAGGTAAGGCTAAGCTACAATGTTCAGTATTAAATTTATTTTTGATTTATGTATTTTCAACTTCTAGAACCCTGTCGTAAGTTGAGGAGCATCTGTAGATACCCAAATGTTTTTTTGGTTTTTTTTTTTGGCTGCTCTCTAGTGTTTGGTCTTCAGCTGTGATGTGTTCACAGAAATTACCTGAGCAAAGATCTCCTTTTGGGAAGTGGTGCTTAATTGGGTAACATATACCTGGGAGGAAATGCCTGCCCGGTTTAGTGGGAGAACTCGGAAGCCTGGCCCTCTTTGGCTCTTGACTGGGGACAGGGGAGCGAGGAGGCATAACACATAGCAGGTGGAGCCAGCAGCAGCCAGGAGGGGATAACTGAATGAAAATAAAAAATGCAGAACCCTCCAAAAGCATTACAGACTATTATGGGAATTGAAATTAGAAACAGTGTGTGCATTTTTAATATTCTGCTAGGATAGAGACTGTAGCCACATTAATGTTTAATGCATGGACTGTAAGAGAGAACTGAATGGCTCTCCATGGCCCTGTTAGTTCCAGTCTTGTCGAGAAGAAAGAACTGGGTTTTATTTTAGGCCTATATTTGGGAACTGGATCCTCCTATGGAATGACACCCTGAGGGCTGAGTTGCCTTTTCTATATGAACAGAGACATTTGGTAGAAGAAAAATGGTTTGTTCTGTATTATCCTCCCTATCCTTGTATAAGTGTTGCATGTAATTTTCAGGGGTTATTCAGTTTGGTAATTATAATTATTTTCTACCAGTTTTCTTTCTAGATTTTCATAGAATCAGCTATAGACTTTCTTTGGGGTCAGTCTGTTAGGGACAGGAAAAGGGATTGGATACACATTAGTCTTTTTTTTTTAATATTTAGGATTTATTTGAGCAGTGATGCAATTGCGATTTTAGTTTGCTTGTGGATTAAAGTTATCCTCTATCAGTTGGCAGATTTATTTCAACAGTGTCCTATGGAGAGAGCCAAGGGGGACAGGAAGGATTTGCCACAAAGACTTTTAGTCAGTTTTGTTATTGTTTTAAAACTAGGCCAGTGCTGTCCGATAGCATTTCCTGTGATGTTGGAATTATTTTCCTTTTGCACTAATGCTTTAGCCACTCACCACTCGTGACTAATGAGCACTTTAAATGTATCTAGTGTGGTTGTGAAACTTAAATTTAATTTTATTAAGTTCAAATTTAAATAGTCACATGGTCAGTGGTCACCATATTGGACAGTGCAGGGCTAGACAGTGTCCCTCAACTTGTTGCCCACACCTGGGGTGGATTATTCCCACCCTTTCCTCGGCCTCTGGTGCTTGGAGTATCTCACACCTGATCAAACATTAAGCTAGCTGTTAGGGTGCCACTCACATTTTGGTGTCTGTCATGAACAGAGGCAGACCACAGAAGAGGTTGTACCCATGTCGAAAATTACCACCTTGCTGCTTGCAATTTAAGGTGCTGTGATGAATGTGTGGAAGATCATACTTTTGCTTAACTGTATCCCAAAGATGTGCAAGCCATACCTGAACTGCACTCTTCTCCAGTTTACTCCTTAGTCAGCATACATAGTAGCCAACACAAGGACTGGATGGAGATTCCTCTCTTTTATGTGTAATTAAATATTAACATGATCCCACTGACAAGGACGTTGATGTTTACAGACTGGATGCTTTGTCAGTGATAGAGGTAAGGAAATAGTTTCTAACTTCTGAAAGTCTTTTGTGTGGCCTGTTGATATTTGTAGTGCTACAAACTTTTTATATCTTTGCTTCCTTTGGCCATGGCCCAGTGGGAATGTCTTTCAATTGGGGCATTTGGGGCAGGCTAGGGGAAGAAGAGATCATCTCCCTTGCCTTTATCACAGAGTCAATTGGTTTCACCATGGCCACAGCAAGCCCTATTGGTGGACAGGCTTGTTTAGCAAAGAGTGCAGATTCTCTGCCAACCATTGATCTGCTCATCTCTGAGGTCAGTAGCTCAAAGGGACATGCTGGATCGGGGTCAGCCAGGCTGGAAAGAGGAAGAACCCCACTGCATACCTGGAAGAGAGGGCCATGGTTTTGAACCTGGGCTCTTAGCAGTTGGCACCATAGGCCTATAGAAATTATGTTTACTTTTCTAAAACAACCCTGATAGCCTTCCTGCCACACAGGCTAGAGCTGCATGTGAATTAACCAACATCCGCCCTTCTGAAAATAGCACATACATTGAACTTTTTAAATGTGATATATGCTGCTTCTATCTTTGAACATTTTCTGGAAACATTCATCTTTCCTGCTTTTAATTGGCACCTGAGTAACCATGGCTCAAAATTTTTCATAACTGGTACATTTAGTAACAAAATTACTCTTCTCTTTTGATTTTTTATTACTCCTTTTTGCAGTGGTTGGTGGTGGGTAGGAAGGGAGGGGACATTTGTTCTTGTGACTCACTTATATCAATGAAAAAAAATGATCAGTGAATAACATTGTTGCTTTCCACCAGCTTTTGTTGTAATAGAAAGATTGTGTCTTCAACATGAGTCATGCTTATTTGATTGATTCAGTTTCTTCCCTTGCTCCTCAGTTAAGCACCTTAGAAGTGTGCCCTAGCACCCACCATGAATGCAGTGCCAGAGACTTGTGCAGGGGTGGTGCCAGGAGCAGGGACCTGAAGCATTGTCAGTGAGGACATGCTTGGTGTTAGAAATTAGGATAGGTTAGACCTGTGCTGACCAACAGGGTAGTCACCAGCCACAGGTAGCCGTGGAAACTAAAATGCATGAAAATTAAACAAAATTAAACATTTTTCCTAGTTCCACTTGGGGACATTTCAAGTGTTCAGTCGTCATACATGTGTCTGGTGGCTACTGGACAGCACAGATATAGGATATTTTCATCACTCAGAAAGTTCTGTTGGACAGTGCTGTGGTGAGCGTTTTTGGAATGAACTTTAGTTACCCAGTCAGTAGATATTGCTGGGTCTCTTCCTTTTCAGGCCCTGTTCTGACCACAGAAATAAGGAATAAGAAAGGCAAGGCCTGTCACTCACAGAGCCACCATCTGGTTGAGAAACAGGGTGCAGGAAGCTCAGCCACAAATTCCCATTGATAACCGTCATCACCTCTGTGCCCACCACTCCCAGGGGACCTGGGCGTGCTACTGGGGTTGCTGGCCCTCTCTTTCCTCAGCAGGGAAGAGTGGTAGTTAAGCAGCGTGTTTCACAGAAGAGGAGAGTGATCAGTGCAAAGAAGTTTAGCCCAGTGCTTGTCTTGTGGTTAGTGTCTTACCCTCTCCAGGCCTCATTCCTTCCATTTTAATCATGGGGTTTTAGAATCTGTCTCATGGAGCAGTGGGAAGGGCTCAAAGACAGAAGGGCATTTGTAAAACTCAGTGCTTAGCACTTAGATTAAATAAATTGAGACTGTTAGAACTTTAGCCTTTTCTATCATGAAAGTGATTTAGAAGCTTAAAAAGCAGCTTCAGCTGGAGGAGGGGGAAGTAGAGGCCTTTCCTGGGAATAGGAGCAGCAGGGGCAGGTGCTGCCGGCCTTGCACCGTCTTTGGGAAATGACTGCTCTGGGAAATGAAACCCCTGTGTAAGTGGGACGCTTTAGATTCCTATTCTGATCATGTTTTTATGGCTGTTGCTCTGATACTGATACGCGGGCTCCGTTGTCCTCCGTGTAAAGAGCACATCTCCACTCCTGCGTTTGTCTCCAGGGCGTCACTTCATCCCGGGTTTCTCCGCCGCTCAGAACTGCATGTTCTGGAGTGTGAGGTCACCTGTGTCTAAGACAGTCGCACTGTGGCGAAAATGGGGAGCAGCAGGGTCTTGCCAGGACAAGAAAAGATGATGCCTATAGTTCCCCTGTCTTGTTCCTTGGGCCTTGTTTGGCCTCCCTGCCCGATCAGATCACGCTGCTCCCAGGTGCCCACCCTGGATTTGGAGGTCCTGTAGAAGTACTTGAAATGCACATTGGTGAATAACATGTTCTAGCACTCTAGCAAAGAGTCACTGTGCTCTCAATTCGACTATGCTGTTTTTTTACTGCTTTCCATTAAAAAAATTAAAGCTGGAGAAAATATAGTTTAATGCAAAACAGGCATGGCACCCTCATACCTGGCTCTAGAAACCTTGGGAAGAGCCTGACTGAGATACATATAGGATGGGTGACCTCTCTCATTTTGATGCAAGCCTTTTTGAGTAAATTTCTAATTGATCAAAATAATTTTCAGTGACAGAGCAAAATAAATTGTCTGCAGGTTGGATGGGAGGGTGTTCTAGCTAAACAACCTGCCTCACATCGATGACCACGTTGAAGGCTTGATTTATTACTGAATATTTACATCTTTCCAGCTGTTCTCTATCCACCCTACAGTTTTAGTGAGATATAATTGACATATAATATTATACTAGTTTAATGTATGTACTATATATGTATATGTGTATATATATATGTATGTGTGTGTATATGTATACACTCACATACATACATATATATATAATATATATATATATATATAAAAATATGACTTTATGGAAATGATTTTATGTTTGAAATAATTTCAGACTTACAATCAAGTTGCAAAACAAAACAAAGAGTTTCTGTTTGCCCAAGTGTTAACATCTCATGTATCTGTAGTAGTAATTGAAACCGCCAAGTTACCTGATACTGTAACTAATCTGCGGAACTTGTTCTGTTGTCAGCTGTCCTAATACCCGTTTTCTGGTCTAGGACTTAATCCAGGATTTCCCATGGCATTGAAAGTGTTGTGTCTCCTTAGTCTCCTCCAATCTGGAACAGTTCCTTAGTCTGTGTCTTTCATGTCTGAGACTTCTTAAGAACACTGGCAGTTATTTATTTATTTATTTAAATTTATTGGGTGACATTGGTTAGTAAAATTACACAGGTTCCAGGTGTACAGTTCTGTAATACATCGTCGATGTGTTGCATTGTGTGCTCACCGCCCAGAGTCAGTTCTCTTTCCGTCACCACGTATTTGAGTCCCCATTCCTGCTTCCCCACCCTTCTCTCCCCTTCCCCTCTGGCAACTACTATACTATTGTCTGTGTCCAAAAATTTTTTTTCTATTTTATTATTCATTTATTCGGTTCTTTAGCTGTGGTACATTTATACAATGGTCAGTTATTGTGTATAATGTCTTTCGGTTTGGGGCTTATTTAGTGTTTCCTCGGAATCAGCTCATTCATTTTGGCAAGAACACCACAGAAGTGATATTGCGCCCTTCTCAGGACATCATATCAGGGGACAGCTGGTAGTGATGTGTAACTTACTGGTGTTGTTGCTCCTGTCACTCACTTGGTCAGGGTGGTACCTTCTTGGTTCCTCCACTGTAGAGTTACTATTTATTTATTTATTTTTGAAAAGAGTATTTCTTAGTTATATTTTTAAAAACACACATGGTTTTAAAAATGGCTTCTCATTTGACCATCTCCAACAACCTCTGCTGATGATATGTTAAAAAAAATAAAAGTTAACATGTACTTGGTTAGAAAGTTCATTGGTACAAGGCACTCATTGGACAGATGAAAGGTGGCGTTAAAGTAGTGGCTAATGTTACGAGATACAGAAGCTACTCTGTTTTCCCACAGTGTTTTCTGGAACATTCCTAACAAAAGTCAGTAGATCAGTAAAGCACAAGTTAATTGATTGTTTCTTTAATGCCTCACGGGTGTCAGGTTTTCTCATCGGGGATTCTGAGCTCCACAGAGCTGCTATTGTGGGGAGTGCTGGCTGCCATCTGTCTCCTTCCTGGTGCCTTGCACAAGCCCACGGCATTGCCATGCAGGCACTCTGGGCCGGAGAGAGAACATGTCTTCTAACAAACTCGGCTTCATGACTTCCTGATAAATGAGATGTGCTAACAAATGACCTGATAAGGGAAGCATAGAGCAGGTGTTTTTAAAAACAATGTAAATGGTCTTCTCTAAATAGGCTAGTTCTTAATAATTCATTATGTCATTTGCTAGAATATACTTTGAACTTTTTAGGCCTTTTCAGTGGTAGCTTTTGGCCTTAAGACCATATACCTTCATTGTATGCAATCTGCAGACAGCAGCAGTAAAGTGGGGACACATTTGGGTCCCTGGTCTCTGCTGCCCTGTGTGAGTTGAGTATGCTCAGTATGCTCTGGCCTTGGCATGTCCAAGGGGCACATTTGGGATGGAACAAACAGGACACAGGCTGACCACATGGGCCACTTAGGAGTTAGCACTGAGCTTGCCCCAGTGCCTAGGACGTAGTAGGCTCACTTTTAGTAGATACTCACTGCATGACTGCTATTCCATGTGCTTGTTTTGGCTTCTCTTTTTACATAATAATTTGTAAGTATGTCAGATTGCTGATTTGTACATCTGTCACATAAAATGCAAAAGTAAACTGCTGATTCTGAATAGGAACAGAACTCCTTGCTGTATCATTTAGAGTTGTTCATTTTGCATAGAGCTAATGTAATACACTGCCTGAGGTCCATTTTAAAGCCCTATTATGCAACCTTATCATTGTTGATGGAGAAATTTGTCTATAATCATTTTACTCTGTTGCATAATAAATATCTAGAGGGCCTCTCTCACTTCTATGCCAGAGGGTTTCAGCATAAGTATCTATTTGTTTGTCCTTCAAAATACACCAAAGAGATAAAGCAGAAATGCTAAAAGGAGAGACCCTTTCATTGGTCCCCGAGACAAGATGGAAGGAAGGGCTGATAATCTTCAAAATAAGGAAGGTTTTGGGTCCCATTCCAAGGCTGCTAAGTCTTTCCACTTCCCTACTCCTTCCTTCCCTCTCTGTAGCAAGCTCTCCTTCCTTCCTTAATTTTAATTTTCTTGGCACCCTTCAGTTGGGTACAATTAGTTTTAAATTATTTTTCTCCCCCTTCCCAGACTGGGCAGTTGTTGAGTGCAGAGTGATTTGAGGAAGTTGGTGAACTGAGCAAATGGTGTAGGATAAAGACCCACATCCGAGGCAGCCGGAGGAGCGAGTCCGTACTAGAGCTCAAAGAGATGGCGACCTCCTGCAGGTCAGATGGACTCTTCCATGGTTTACAGGCACTGGTACCCAGGAGCAGGACAGCCTTACATGTCCTTGTGGCAGGACCTGAGGCAGGGATACTAAAGGGAATGGTGCCTGCCATGAAGGATGAGAATCTGAGTGCAAAGCTATCACTAGTTCTGTTGGAGTGGAAATCATGTCCAAAAAAGCAGAAAAGGGAATTGTCTCTGAGAAGTTTTAGAAAAATTGGCCAACTAATGTCCTTATTTATTATTTAGCACATGTCTTTGACGTGTTCCTAAGGTTTTTCCTCCATGTCAGTTGTGCTTCCTGTCCCATGGCACCAGTTTTCGTGCTGGAGCCCTCTGACTTGGCCCCAGGCGGGACCAGCCCTGAGGCCTGCTGCTGCCCACTGTTAGCCTGGAGAACTGTCACCATACTCCTAGGTGAGGTGGCTTTCTCAGTCCCCTTCCTGTGTTCATCATTTTGGATTTCCTTTTCATTTGTGCTGAAGTTCATCTTGAAGTCACTTTTTCCTAAGAAGAATATTTAGAAAGTAAATTTTCTGATGTTTTTTAGAAATATGAAATGTCTCTATCAGAGGTGTCCAACTTTTTGGCTTCCCTGGGCCACATTGGAAGAAGAATTGTCTTGGGCCACTCATAAAGTACACAAACACTAATGACAGCTGATAAGCTAAGAAAAAAAAAGGTCCGTGATAATGTTTTAGGAAAGTTTGCATTGGGCCGCATTCAAAGCCATCCTGGGCTGCACGTGGCCCGCAGGCCACAGGTTGGACAAGCTTGGTCTGTATCATCCTTACACTTAATTGTTAGTTTAGATGGATATAGACTTCTGGCTTCTTGGTGTTTCTGAGATGACATTTGGTGATCACATCCTCATCGCTTGGTAGGTTGGTAGCCCTTTCTTTTTTCTTTCTGAATTCTGTGGAGCCCTGTCTTTTTCTATGGTGTCCTGAAATTTCATCAAGATATATCTAGTTTAATCTAAACCTTAAATAATCTCAGATTTCTTTTTTTTTAAATATGTATTTTATTTTTTAATTCACTTTTATTGTTAGACTTATTGGGGTGACATCTGTTAGCAAGGATTACACAGGTTTCAGGCATACAATTCTACAGTGCATTGTCAGCTTGTTGTGTAATCAGTTCACCACCTAATGTGACTTCTCTTTCCATCACCTTATATTTAGCTTCCCCCCTCCTCTCCTACCCCCTCCCCTTTCTTCCCTCCCTAACCCACTCGTCCCCAAATAAACATTAAACTACTGATTGTGTCCATGGGTTATTTGTTTCTTCATTTCTTTTTTCTTTGCTTTCAGTTTTATATTCTGCATATGAGTGAAGTCATACAGTTCTTTGTTCTTTCTGTCTGGCTTATCTCACTAAGCATGATGATCTCTAGGTCCATCCATTTTGTTGCAAATGGCAATATTTCATCTTTTCTTACAGCTGAGTAATATTCCATTGTGTGTATGTACCACAGCTTCCTTATCCAGTCATCTGTCGCAGGGCACTTGGGTTGTTTCCATGTTTTGGCCACTGTGAACAGCGCTGCAATGAACATTGGGGTACATAAGTCTTTGCAGACAAAGGTTTTCAGGTTTTTTGGGTAGATCCCCAGAAGGGGGATTGCTGGGTCAAATGGTAACTCCATTACCAATGTTCTGAGGAACCTCCACACTGCCTTCCACAGTGGTTGTACCAGTTTGCATGCCACCAGCAGTGTACCAGAGTTCCTTTTTCTCCACATCCTCTCCAGCACTTGTTATTCCATGTCTTGTTGATAACAGCCATTCTCACAGGTGTGAGGTGGTGTCTCATTGTGGTTTTGATTTGCATTTCCCTGATAGCTAATGAGGATGAGCATGTTTTCATATGTCTGCTGGCCATTTGTATTTCTTCGTGGGAGAAGTGTCTGTTAAGTTCTTCTGTCCACTTTTCAATTGGGTTGTTTGTTTTTTTGTTGTTAAGTCTTTTAGTTCTTTATATATTTTAGATATTAGACCCTTATCTGATGCGTTATTTGCAAATATTTTCTCCCACTCAGTTGGCTGTCACTTTGCTTTGTGGATGGTTTCTTTTGCTGTGCAGAAGCTTTTTAGTTTGATGTAGTCCCATTCATTTATTTTTGCTTTTACTTTCCTTGCCTTTGAGGTCAGGTTCATGAAGTCTCCTTGAGCCCTAGGTCTATAAGTTTAGTACCTATGTCTTCTTCTATACAGTTTATTGTTGCAGGTCTTATATGAAGGTCTTTAATCCATTTTGAGTTAATTTTTGTATATGGAGAGAGTTCACAGCTCAGGTTCATTCTTTTGCATATGTTTTTCCAGTTTTCCTAGCACCACCTACTAAAGCAGCTGTCTTTATGCTTTTTGCTCCTTTATAGAAAATTATTTGTCCATAAATTTGTGGATTTATTTCTGGGTTTTCAGTTCTGTTCCATTGGTCTGTATTTCTGTTTTTTTGCCAATACCAAGCTGTTTTGACTATTGATGCTTTGTAATATAAATTGAAGTCAGGGAGTGTAATGCCACCAGCCTTATTCTTTTTATGTAGTATTGCTTTGGCAATTCGAGGTCTTTTATGGTTCCATATAAATCTAATAATTCTTTTATCTATTTCTTGAAAGTGTGATTGTGGGATTTTGATGGGTATTGCATTAAATCTGTAGATTGCTTTGGGCAGAATGGCCATTTTAACAATGTTAAGTCTTCCTATCCATGAACAGGCGATATTTTTCCACCTCTTAAAGTCTGTTCCAATTTCTTCCACAAGTGTCTTATAGTTTTCCATGTATAAGTCTGTCACGTCCTTTGTTAAGTTAATTCCCAGGTATTTCATTCTTTTTGTTGTGATACCAAAGGGAATTGACTCCCTCATTTCTTTTTCTGAGGATTCGTTGTTTGTATATAGGAATGCTCTTCATTTTTGTACATTAATTTGTATCCTGCAACTTTACTATACTCGTTTATTGTTTCTAATAGTTTCCTGGTGGAATCTTTGGAATTTTTTATATAAAGGATCATGTCATCTGCAAACAGTGACAATTTGACCTCTTCTTTCCCAATTTGGATACCTTTGATTCCTTTCTCTTGCCTGATTGCTGTGGCTAGAACTTCCAGTACTTTATTAAATAGCAGTGGTGGCAGGGGGCATCCCTGTCTTGTTCCTGATTTTAGGGGAATGAGCTTCAGCTTTCCCCATTCAGTATGATGTTAGCTGAGGGTTTGTCATATATGGCCTTTATTATGTTGAGATACTTTCCTTCTATACCTATTTTATTTAGTGTTTTGATCATAAATGGATGTTGTACCTTGTCGAAAGCTTTTTCTGCATCAATTGAAATGACCATATGGTCTTTATCTTTGATTTTGTTTATGTGGTGTATCACATTGATTGATTTTCAAATGTTGAACCATCCTTGTGCTCCCGGGATGAATCCCACTTGATCATGATGTATGATCTTTTTGATGCATTGTTGTATTCTGTTTGCTAATATTTTGTTCAGGATTTTTGCATCTGTGTTCATCAGAGACATTAGTGTATAGTTTTCTTTTTTGTGTTGTCTTTGCCAGCTTTGGTATTAGGGTAATGTTGGCCTCATAGAATGAGATTCGAAGTATTGCTTCCTCTTCAATTTTTTGGAAGAGTCTGAGGAGGATAGGTGTTAATTCTTCTTTGAATGCTTGGTAGAACTCGTTGGTGAAACCATCTGGTCCAGGACTTTTGCCTCTAGGGAGGTTGTGGATAGTCATTTCAATCTCTTTGCTATTGATTGCTCTATTTAGATTATCCAGTTCTTCTTGGTTTAGTCTAGGTAGGTTATAGGTTTCTAGAAACTTGTCCATTTCTTCTAGGTTGTTAAATTTAGTGGCATAAAGTCTTTCATAATATTTTCTTATAATCCTTTGTATTTCTGTGGTGTCAGTGGTAATTTCTCCCCTTTCATTTCTAATTTTGGATATTTGTGTCCTTTCCTTTCATCCTTTGATTAGTCTAGCCAGGGGTTTGTCAATTTTGTTGACTTTCTCAAAGAACCAGCTCTTTGTAATACTATTTTTTTTCTATTGTCCTTCTGTTCTCTAATTGGTTTAGCTCTGCTTTAATTTTTATTATTTCTTTCCTTCTGCTAAATTTGGGTTTTGTCTGCTCTTCTTTTTCTAGTTCTTTGAGATGGGATGCTAAGGTGTTTACTTGTGATTTTTCTTGTTTCTTAAGATAGGCCTGTAGTGATATAAATTTCTCTCTTATTACTGCTTTCGCTGTGTTCCAATAATTCTGATTTGTTGTATTTTCATTGTCATTAGTTTCTATATATTTTTAATCTTATCTTTTATTTGTTCTTTTATCCAGTCATTTTAAAATAAGATGTTGTTTAATCTCCATGTATATGTGGTTTTTTCTGCTTTCCTTTTACAGTTGATCTCCAATTTCAAAGGTATGTAGTCTGAGAATACACTTGGTATGATTTTGATCTTCTTGAATTTTGAGGCTACTTTTGTGTCCCAGCATGTGGTCTATCTTTCAGAATGTTCCATGTGCACTAGAAAAGAAGGTATAGTCTCTCTTGGCTGGATGAAGGGTCCTGTAAATGTCAATTATGTCCAATTGCTGTGATGTGTCATTTAGAGCTGATATTTCCTTATTTATTTTCTGTTTGGATGACCTGTCCATGGCTGTTAGTGGGGTGTTTAAGTCTCCCACAATGATTGTGTTTTTGCCAGTTTATCTTTTCAAATCTGTTAGTAGTTTCTTTGTATATTCTGTGCATCCTGGTTGGGAGCATATTAATTAATTACTGTCAAATCTTCTTCTAATCGTATTATCCTGAAGTTGTTTTGTCTCATGGAATCAGATAGTTCTTGCAGAGTTCTTTCAATCCTTTTGGTTCTGTATTCCCTTTCTTCCTCTTTCTGAGCTGTTTCCATGTTCTGATCTTCAATATCACTAATTCTTTCCTCATTCTGGTTGGCCCTGTTTCCTATGACAGTTATTTTATTTCTCACTTCTTTTATTGTATTATTTATCTCTTGCATTTCTGTCTCGATCTTCCTTATGTTCTGAATGTCTTTGTTAAATTGTTCCTTTTGTTCACAGAGTTCCTTTTTTTATGTCGTTCATCTTCTTTTTTATGTTGTTCATCTCAGCCATGGTGTTCTGCCAGTATGTTTTCATTTCTCTCAGAGCCTTTAGAATGGCTACTTTAAATTTTCTGTAATTTAGTTCAGAAACTTCTAGGTCTCAGAAGCTGTCTTATGGGTAAATTTCATGTTCTTGCTGAGCAGTTTTAGTTTTTAAGGAACTCATCCTGTCTGCTGGGTTCTTCCTCTTTGACATGAGGGTGTTATGTTAAATAGGGCCCAGGAACCCAGAGTAGTACTTTTGTAGTGTCTTGCTGTAGGGCAGACACGAGGTGGCACTGGGGTTCAAGTTTTCAGGGGGAGTTGTTTATTTCTTATTTCTGGTCTCCTGCTATGTTTGGAGGTGGTGCATATCTATCGGAGTTCCTCCACTTCCTGCAGTTAGTTAGTTGTTTGGGGAGGCTGTAGGAGAAGGGAGAAGCCAACAAAAGGCACTCCAGGGCAGCTCCACCTCCTGCTCTATGCTAGGGAAGCTGGGTGATGCAGGCCGAGGCTGCTCCTGCTGGCCGGGGTGAATTCTATCAAATCCGCCTTTCTTCCGAGGCCTGCTCCAGCAACCAGCCGTTGGGACGGAGTCTGCGGGCTCTCACTGCTTGTAGAACCCAGGGGTGCACGAGTAGGCGTGTGCGCCACCAGTCTAAAGCTGTGCCTCTGAGCTGAGGCAGCCAGCTCACCTCTGCAGCAGGCCAGGAATAGGAACCGCAGCCCTGTGTAGGAGCCATGCGTGCCTGTGCTGTGGGTGGCAAGAGCGCCAGGAGCTGAGATGTCGTCTCTGTAGTTCAGAGTCCTCACTCAGCCCTCTTACCACTCAAAAGTTCCAGAGGATGGCTCCCAAGCTCCCTCCCCATCATGCCGCTCCGAAGCCCAGTTCCCTAGCCCAGCTCCCCCCACGGTTTCCCACTGTTCTACCACTTTGCTGGCTTTTACTCTTGTCGCCTCTTGCCATTCCCTTTCCTGTGCACTGTGCTGCTCCTGGATAGTCAGCAGCAATCGGATTCTGTTGCAATCCATCTCTGCTCCCTCCCCTCTCTCCCACTCACTCCCTTCTCTTCAACCTTCAGGTGTTTACTTGCAATGTGTGGATTTCTCAGCTGCCATTGTGTCACTCAGGGTACTCTTTCTTGGCTCCTGGGCAGCTGTTCAATTGTGTTTTCTGGGAGAGGCTTTAGGGACCTCCTCTCCAGTTGCCTTCTTGCTCTCTCTTCTCTCTTTTTTTTTAAAAAATTTTTATTGTTAGACTTATTGGGGTAACATCTGTTAGCAAGGATTACATAGGTTTCAGGCATACAATTCTACAGTGCATTGTCAACTTGTTGTATAATAAGTTCACCACCTAATGTGACTTCTCTATCACTTTATATTTAGCTTATCCTCCGTCCTCTCCCACCCCTTCCCCTTTCTCCCCTCCCTATCAGGTTTCTTAAATTGAGATTCTCTTGCCTTCCTTTAGTTTTCTTCTTCTTCTATTGCTATTATTATTTTTGTTTTGTTTTGTTTGCTTATTTTTTAGGGGATTATATCTTCTTTATGCTTTCTGAGGAAAATGATTGGACTTTTTTGGTTTGTTTTATTTGCTAAATTATCTGTTTGCTCAGAATTTATTCTACTTGATCCTTTTCTTTTGGGCTATAGATGCTCTCTCAAATATCAGGATGTCTTTGGTTGTCTGTCCATAGTTCAGAATGCTGACTGGAGTAGATTAACACAGGTAGTTGGTGGGAAGTTAGTTTTATAGTTAGGTCATTCTGGTCTTCAGTGGACCTCTCCCCAAACAGAAGGATAACTTGGTACTCAGCAGGGCAGGAGCCTCAGAAAAACAGTGCAGTTGCCTGGATTTACTCAGATTTTGAACAGGTATTTACAATGGGTAGAGAAAAGGGCACTTAACCAGAGGCAAGTATAAAAGAATAGTCTAGTGTTATAAACTAAACTGAGACTTACAGAATTCTAAGAAAGGTATTTTTATTATTATTGTTCTTGTTGCTTGTTTGTGTTTTTTAAAATTATTGCTGGAGCCGTGGTTCTCAGCCATTTTGCACCCCAAGGACATTTGCCATTGTCTGGAGCCAATTTTGGTTGTTAGAATTGGGGAAGGGTGAAATGCTCTGGCTTCTAGTGGGTAAAGGTCAGGGATGCTACTAAACATTTAAAAATACACAGGACAGCCCTCACAACAAAGAATTACCTATCTTAAAATGTCAGTAGTGCTGAGGTTGACCATCTCCTGTAGAGGAAGAAGATCAAGGAGCATATAGACCTCATTCTTAGGGCAGTCAGTTCCTGGTTTGCTTGTCTACTCTGCCATGGGGAGAGATGTGGGTAAGCAAGAAAGTTTCCATTCCAGAGAATTTGTGAGGGATATTGTGTAGACTGTGCTGTCCAGGACAGTGGTCACTAGCTACAGTGGCTATTTAAATGAACTAAAATTAACTATAATTAAATAATTAAGTTGCACTAGCCACATTTCTAGTGCTTTACAGCCACTGTGGCTACTGTGTTAGAACAGAAACAGAACATTTCCATCATCACAGGTAATTCTATTGAACAGAATGCATCTAGACAATATTGGTGATGTTTTAAGGAATTTGAAGATAAGGATGAGGTGCTGTTTTGTCAACAGATTAAGTTTTGTATTTCAAGGTATTAGGGAATAAGGGGAGTTTGAAACATTATCAATTGGCATGAACAAATTATGAATTTTCACAGATTGATTAATTAGAGTTCATCGCTATCCTCACACATAGAAATCCATAGCACATTCCTCCCAACATGGAAACCAACTTGCACACCCATGGCAGCCCCTGCCCCCACCCATAGCCTGTCTTCACAGTTGGTTCATAGCTTATAGATGAAGAGGGATGGAATTCCAGTAGGTGGAAAGTGAGAGCAGCTGTAGATATTGTTCCCCAGGAAGGTTAGGTTAAAGATGTTCCTTGTCGAGTCAGAGGGTGCTGTTGAGATTAAAATCCCAGCCTCATTTGAGTCTATGACGTCCTGTTGGATTGGATGTTCTTCTTGGGACCTGATGTCACATTCAAGTGTCTTTTACTAGGTTGTGGGGATCCCTGAGGTACTGCTGGCCTCTAGAACAGGTCACAAGATGCATTCAAGTGCCAGTAGAATGTCAGATTGGGGGTCAGAGTTAGCACCCCAGACAAAGGAAATGAACTCAAATTGTTGCCGAACTACCAGTCACTAATCAGTGTTCTGGAGGAAATTAACATTCACCAGCAATAATTTATTTATTCTGCAAGTGCTACATACCTGGGGAATATGAATGAGAATGAGTGAACATAGTAGTTTGTAGTGGAAGGTGAGAGTTCCAGTGTGTTCCCCAAAGGATCCAGTGAATCTGAGCATTTTCTTAGCATGATAATGAGCTGAAACACAGATGTCTCAGGGGAATGGAGGTGGATGGAAGTGATTTAGCTCAGTCATGGGGGCTGCTGTATGTTAGGAGATCTGCTGTGTGTGAGAATGACCGAATCGAAGATAAGGGGCTTGGTAAGCCCTCACCTCCCTTCACTTGAAGAAAGAGACATACACCTGCCACACCTGTACTTTTCCTTCCTGGAGAAGATAGTGACACTGAGCTCCTTTATAGATTTTTAAAAGAACTTAAAACAGCAGGATGTGGAAATGTTAGCGACAAAATGCCAAGGGGCAGAGTGTTATTGGAATCTTAAATATGTTCTAAACATGGAAGAGTTTGTTTCTACAGCCCAGTGTTCAGTTTATTTGCTGGTGTTATGAGCCTGTGTCCTGGTGTTTGAGCTGGTGCCCTGCTCATCTGCTGGTGTTTGAGTCACTTGAACCCTTCTTGTGCATACTGTTTTCTCCTTGACCGTCTGTGCTGGTGGAACCATGAGTGATCAAGCTTTTAGCTCAGACTGTACTGGAAAAGGGGACTGGCTTAATGCATGTGGTTTTCTTCAGTTCTCTTTTTCCTAGAGGATAAAACTAGTAGCAGTTGTGGTTTGGTGCTAGAGATTCAACAGTTGTTGAGTCCGAGAGGGGAAATAATGGGGTTATTACCAACCAGAGAGTTTGGAGCTCTTTGCTTGTGCCAGGGACAGGGCAATTGTGCTTGTCCAGGCAGCCACTGCCAGCCATGCCTCGTGTTCTTGGGGTGGATTTGCCTTCCCACACTGAGGTGCATTTGAGGGCATTGCACTTCTTTAGTACCTGGAAGGATCTCTTCATGAAGAGCCTCATTGCAGTTGGAAAGCAAAAAAATTAAAAGATAATCTCTCTTGGCTACTGCTTTAGATTTTCTTTTTGTGATGATTTCTTTTAGAGTAGAATTTTCTTCCTTTGATTTCCAGTCAAAAAAGTAACTAACTGGTCTAGTGGGTGGGGTTGCTGCTGGGTTTGGGCAGTTCAAGGTGTCATGGTTGACAGTGGAAAAGGAAAAGGAGTATTGGGCCTTCTTTACCGGCAGACGACCCACTACCTTTAAAAAAGTGAGATATGATGCTTTGACAGTGATGTGGGAAGTTACCTCCAAACAGCCAGATTAATAGCTAATCTCGGGAAAAAATAACACAGAAAATGACCTTATACTTTGTTCTCTGAGGCAGATCAAGTGGAGTGCATTTCTAGGCAGAAAAACATTTTGTGTGACTTATACCCAAAGAAGCAGTGTGACTCAATACTCGCTAATTAGCCCTATCCTGGTGTTTAAGCCTCTGACAGGAAGTGCTGCCTTTGTAATTGAGTTATTTTAAATCTCTTTAGTGGTACATTTACTTATTTTAATTAAATGTTTCAGTATTGAGCAGGTGAAACAATTTTGAGTGTTGGCGTCATACCATCATCAGGGGTGCCCCATGGAGAGCCAGCTACTGAAGGGGTCAAACAGCAGCATGAGCCCAGGCTTGAAGGTAGAATGAGGAGAAAGTGCAGGCTCTGGGGTGGCCTCCTGCACATTTTGTTGTTCCTGTGTGCATTGCCGTATTTCACCCGATGGTCATCACTTTTAGGCAGTTAATATCTTCATGAGAGTGTGGAGTTCAGATGACTCCACTCTTCTTAGCTTCCTCAGATATTATCAGGATTTCAATTACTTTCAGAATGAGAGTTTTGTGGGGTAGATCACATGGCAGTTCATTAGTGTAAACCAGAGACCTGCCTGGCCTCAGTTCTTCATTTTAAACAACCTCTTTAGCTGTTTAAAGCCCATGGTTTTGTATAGACAGCCTCCACAGTAAGGTCTGTATTTGTAAATCTGTGTAATATATGTAAATCTATGTGGCATGTCCCAGTGTGTCTGATGAAATCCATAAGGGTCATTGGTGACATTTCTTGTGGGCCATTGTTCTTCTTCTTCCTCATTGTCCTTGTGTTTGAATAAACAACATTACCATTCCCCTCACTCTCTCATGGTTGCTTTTTCTTTGTGACTCTCCATCCCTTCTTCTGTTTCTCCCTGGAAGGTGTTGAAGGAGCTGTAGCACCTGCTGCCCGGCCCCTGAAGGCTCAGGTTAGACCTGTGCCTGAGACCTGGGGCTTCTATCCCCAGGTCTCCCCAGATGGTTGGAGAGGGGAGCCTCCCCTCTCCACCACCGTCACCTGTGGGCAGGAGCTCACCAAGGGCAGTGGGGGCATAATATGCAGGCCTATGGGGATCATCATTTCTTTCTTTTTTCCTGAGTGCCAGGTAGTTGAATTCTTGTACATTGAATGTACATGTAATGCCATTTCATAATACTTGGTATAGACTTGGCATAAAAAAAGCTTAACAGTTTCCCAGGGAACCTTACACTTGAACAGGGGGAATGGAAGCAGCTGGTAAAGGCTTGATAAGCCACCTTACTCCACAAGGCAGGGGCTGGGGCTTGGGGGTGGGACGTGATCATTTATGAGTGGCGTTTTTTTAGTGCCTGGGAAACCATATAGAAAATGGTCAACAAGGAAGCTTTGGCATGAAGGCATTCTAATTTCATTTTTGATTCTAGGATATATAGGGTAAATTACTTATTCTGCTTGTATTTGAGGATTTGATCACTTTTTAAAGTACGACATGTTCACTTCCATTATAAATAGGACAACCCCATTATATATTGTCCAAACTTTGGGCACTTCTGAGAGTGAAGGGGACAGCAGTTGTAAACTTTGATAGTCCTGGGCAAACCACAGCATATAGTCACCATAATTATAAAGATCAGTTTGGGTTATTCATCCTAAAATCAGCAATTTTGATAGATCTGAGAAATAAGATGCCATGTCTTATATTGTTTCTATATTAGAGATATTAGCATATAATAATATAATAGAAATAATAATAATTATGGAAATGTAGGAATAATCAACAGGAATAATAATGATAATAGAAATTTTCTATTAAAATTATGTGAATTTAGTTTTATAAAATATATATATCAAGATTCTGTCATTAAAAAATAGAACTTTTTTCAAAATAAAAATATCATTATACTTTCACAATCTTATTAAAATAGTCTGAGAAGTTTTTTTATGGATAGTTTGAAGATAAATAGTGACTATTTTGTTAAAAATTCACATACAAACAAGCTGCTTGTTAAACATCACCTCAAAGATTTGTAAATCTCACTCAAATCTTTAATAATCAGTCAGTTTATTTTTATAAGATTGGAATTTCTAATACAATTATGTCCCATGACACAGAATTTTATTCAATAAGACAAGCTTTGTAAAGCATAAAAGGAAACGTGAGTACCTCAGTTATTTTAAATTGTTTCAGCCCTAGAACCAACTGAATACTTAAGACTTGGTCGTAGCTTAGAATATTGTAGAACAAGACTCATCACACTACTTCTCAAACAACAGCACTTCAGAGGAGGTGGCAAACGTTACAGACGTGACAGAACATTGATGTGCCTTCCAGCCCTAGACGACAGTGCTGTGGACACCTGTCGTTAGTTGAGAGCAATGACCATGTTTTCTCTGTAGTCTCTCCTTTGGTATAGTGGTATAGATTTCAGACTCTGCATACTGGATACTTTTGTATTCCTATAAATATTCTTTCTTTTTTTAAAAAATAATTTATTCATTTCTGATACCAAGGTACAGTGGAGGCGGTGCAAGGGCAGTGCCTGTGACTCCTTGGCTGCCTGTCCCAGGCTGTGTATCTGTAAATACCCTAGTATAACGCCAGGTTCATCCTGCGCCTCCACGTTCTCTCACATCCTTACAGCTGCAGAGTGTAGTGTAGTGTCTGACCACTTGGGGAGTTTAAATTTGTGTTTTCTAGCTCATTTGCAAATACTGAAACTGAACTGGCTGTTCCAGCTGCCGATTTCCTAAAACTCTCATGAACGAGGTCATAGGCAAACTATTTCTGCACAGCTATGAGAGCCATTAAAACTTTTTAAAGAGGCCTTTCTTAAACAGTAGTGACTAAGGCCCCTTTTGTGTTCCCAGCCTTCTAAGGCTCAGGCTGCCTGTAGCCTCTGGAAGCCAGCCCCTGGGGGTCCTCCACATCCAAGGGCAGTGATGGAGGAAGGGCAGGCCAGGGATGAACAGTGCATTTTATTGGGTCCTGAGGACCTCTTTGCATCTGTCAGTTTTCTTCTCCACATTCTTTTCGGCCTGTTTCCACAGCCTCACAGCTGCTTTTTCTTTCAGTAATGGTTCTTGGCCTTCTTCTCCTCTCTTGCAGAGGGGCTGTAACTGCATGGGACTTCCAGCCATCCTCATGATCCAGTTGTCCTAGGTAGGCAAGCTTCCATGTAGACTTCAGATGCACAACCTTGAGGGCAGCAGGAACCACCATTTGCTTTTTCTTGTCATCAGGTGGCAGGATCCCATCAGGCACCTTGAGGTGGTCCCAGGTGGCTTGGCTTTACAGGGTCTTGTGGGCAGCATGCCTCACATGGTCTGCCAGAAGATTCAGCTGGGGGCTTGGAAGTGGTAGGGGTCGTGGGATGGATTGGTATTGATCCACTTGGGGAGGGAAGCGAGGTACTTCAACTTGTTTCTGTAGAAATTGCCGGAAATGTTGATGCCCTACAGTGCACAACTACCATCTTCTGGCCCAGGCGTACCTGCTTGGCCACAATGGCCACTAGCTGGCTCAGGAGATGGCCTTGGCCATCAAACACCAAGACCTGCCTCTCCGCCATGATACACAGCCACTGGGGAAGCTCCTATAAGTGTTCTTGAGCTTTTAGTTACATTCCTTGGATCAGTTTGAGTCCAGAGCTTTGTTCAATCTAGGGCCAATTGTTCCCTTTCTGAGTACCCTGCCCACTGCCCATGGATCATGAAGTCCTTCACTGTGGCTGGTGGGAATAGGTAGTATTCCCAGCCCGGTATGAGTACTGGGCACTGTAACCTCTATCCTTTTGAGTGACCCTTTCCTTCCTTGAGTAGTTTCCTCAGTTGCAGGCTCGTGTGCAGCTCTCTCCTCTCCGGGACTGTGCCTGGAGCACTTCAGCTGCCTTGGCGTCTGGATTCCCAAGTCCATATTCTCTACTCAGAGAGTCCTCCAGGCTGTGCCTCAATTACCTTATCTGTGCCATGACCTGGAGACTTTCAAGATGGTCAGCTGGGGCTGCCAAAGGCTCACCTTTTTGGTTTCCTGTCTCAGGGATCACTGGCCTTCATTGCCTTACAGTCTTGTAAATTGTTGTTTATTGTGTTTGTCTTATTTTTTATTCTGGTGGGAGGGTAAATCTGGTTCCTGTTGTTCCATCATGGACAGAAGCAAAAGTCTTAGGACAGACTTTTTCTCTTAAATCTTGATTTAGTACAATTTTTTATTCTTATGAGCTGTTCTGGCTCAGTCCTCTTTCTAGAGATCAAGGGTGGTATCTGGGTTGCCTTGAAGCCCTTCTTTCTCTGTGGTCCTTTGTAGGTCCAGACTTTCCTTAAGAACCAGTTCAAGTCCAACTTCTTCCACAAATCTTTCTTCACTGACTCCCATGTGCATGGGGTTTTTCTTTCCTAGAGTACTTAGAAACGCTAGCGGTCAATAGTAATCTCACCTGTAGTGTTTCATCTTTGTTTTACAGTGATTAAGTCTTGCCCTTCCAAACTTCTTGAGCCAGGGGTCCTTGTTTATATTTTTTCGTGCCATTCCTAGCAATTAGGTCAGGAATAAGCCCATAAAATGTCAGCACATACTTGTAGAAATATTTGCCTTTGTGGCCAAAGGATATAGAGGGGCTGTCACTTTGAGAAACACTGTGTGTGTGTGTGTGTGTGTGTGTGTGTGTGTGTGTGTGTGTGTTTGTGTGTGTGTGTTTGGGATGGAGTAAGAATGAAGTAGTGACTCTCACCCCATGGTCAGATATCAAGAACACTGACCATGTTACTGTAGCAGTCTCCCTCAGTCTGTGTTTCAGGGGACCTTTTATTTACCATGAGATTATTGGATACAAGTTGGCGTGGAACTTGACATGAGGTACCACACAAAAACTAAATCTTAACGATGAAGAAAACATCATAAAATTAGGCCATTCCCCTCTCATAGACATTTGAATAAAGGAGGATTCACTGCATCTGCATAGATCCTCAATAGAAATAAAGTTCCCAAATGCACACATTTGAGATGAGCACTCTTACTTGACATGTGTCTACTGTGGCTCTCTGTCTTAGTTTAAAGGAGTCACACTCTTACACTGACTTGCATGGAACCTACTTTACCGATAGCTGTGCTGATGTGGAGTCTTTTCTCCCTTCAGTCCACCGAAGCATTTCAAGTACAGACCTCCCTCCTTGCCACACCACATAAGGTACCAATTTCAGCAGAGGAGTCTGGCAAAGCTCTTATGGTTTGACTGTCACTAGATCTCCCTGTAATGGAATTACAGTTTTAATGTGTTCTCTTTCCCTCCCTCGCCCCAGGATTTCCATTTCCCCAGCGTTCCTTCTGTTCCTTTGGCCTTGGTCAGAAGGGCCTGCTAGAGAGCTGCTCTCAGGGCTTGCAGCAGCCTTTGCTGTCCCTCCAGGGGCCTCCTGCCAAGGTTGTCCCACTGGCCATCTGTTTCAGAGGTCCCTCTTTGAAAGATGTCTCTCTGTGTTCCTCTTCCAAATGCTCCTGCTTCCTAGCGCATGACCTTTTGGCATTTTGGGAGTTGTTTCATGCAGTATCTTGACTTTGTAATTGTGTACCTAATGACAATAAAATCATGTTAGAGAGCCATTTTCTTCCCCAAACCGTTTTTCTCCTTCGGAAATGTCTCCTCGTTAAAATCTTGGCAGGGTCCCATGTGACTCCAGTTTGTTGGATGAGCTCTCCCAGCAGCGTGTCACATTGCATTAGTAACATTGCACTCCGTGTTTAACATCTGAGGGATGGATCACAATGGCCACAAGGGTGGTTGCTTGAGCTGTCCCAGTGTTTCTGGTCCAGACAGACTGGAACAGGTCCTCGGTGCAGGACTAAGAGCTGGGGGATCCTCGGCCTCAGTTTATGTCCCCATCTTTATCATAGGACCACATCTCTTGTTACTCCTCAGTTTGAGCATTACGTCATCCCTGGATATGCTGATCCTTTCATTTATTTCTCGTCCTTTGTTCTTGTTCTTTCTCTAGACTGAAATATTGCCCTCATAACATGGGCTATTCCAATTCTTGAAGGTTTCACCTAAGGCCATGGACTCTTTCACCTAAGACCATGGAATCTTATCTTCCAAGGTTCTGTCTTCCTTGGTATGCGTTGTTTCTGGCACGGTTGTGGATAGAGTAGGTCATTATTAGTTGCTTTGATTGCCTTCATGCCGGTGAGTCATCAATAACCCAGCATGGTCTGGGTTCTCATCCAGACCCTGGTCTAGACTGAAGAACTCTACTCTCAAGCCTCCACTCTACCATTTCCTAGAAGTGTGAACCCAAGAAGGCATGGAGTTCTCCAAGCTTCAATTTACCCTTCTATCGAATGGGATGATTGGGAGACCTACCTGCACCCTCCGCTTGTCATTGTAAGGCTCAAATGAAAGAAAGGATAAGAAAAGGGGTCTACAAATGAGCATGGAGAGTGTTTGTGTCAAATCACTTAGCCTCCTGGGTCCCAGTTTCGTAGCCTGTGAAATTAGAAGACTGTACTACATACATATTTTTGGAGCAAATCACCTTCTTGATTTTCATATTTCTAACCACCTGTATGTTTGTTTCTATATTTACCTTTGACCTGAGGCACCATTTCATTAGACTCCATATTCTAATGCATTACCATGTGACTTGTGTTGAAGCTGCTTTTACTGACATGAATCCCCATATTCTGTGCCCTTGACTTCTTGCTGAGGGATAATTATTTTTACCTCATGCTCTTTTCTGCGTGGACCTAGTTTTATTTTTTATTGTTTTTTTATTGTTAGACTTAATTGGGTTGACATTGGTTAGCAAGAATTACATAGGTTCCAGGTGTACAATTCTACAGTGTATCGTCTATATGTTGCATTATGTGTTCACCACCAAGTGTCAGCTCTCTATCACCATGTATTTGACTCCCCTACTCCTTTCCCACCACCCCCTTTCTCCTTTCCCACCCCCTCCCCACTTGCCCTCAGGAAACTGCTAAACTATTGACTGTATGGACCTAGTTTTAGAACTTCTCTTTGCCTCTGCTGTTCACAGGTTAACTAATTAGGATAAGCATTTTTTTCTCTGTTAGTTCAGGATTCCTGGTGAGTGTAGGCTGATGAAGCACAGATCGTGGGGGATGGGTTTAATCAGTTGCTTCTTTCCCTTCTGCCCTTCCCCAAGGCGGAGGCTAACTGGTCATCAGCCATCCTCTAGGTGGGACCCATGAGGCTGTCCTGTAGGAGGACTTAGGCTCTTTCACTTGATGTCCTGTGCAGCTGGGAAAGTTAACAGTATGAGGTCGGATTAATACCAAGTCCTGGGGAAGTTTTAAAAATTTCCCTCAGATCAAAATATGTTTCTTCTTTAAACTAGGATATTTGTTTACATAGGTAGTATCTTCAGTACCCCAGAGAGACGCTGAACTGCTGGTACTGTGGCTCCTTCTGCCCACCCCACTCTAGAGCTTTTAAGAAGATACCTATGGTTCCAGTGCTCAGGCCTATCCTGGATCCCATGCTATGCAGGTCTTCTTGTCCCCAGTTTCCTGCTCAGTCACAGCCTGAAGACCAGTACTGACTTTGGACATCAGGGTGAGCCAGCTGAGACTGCCTGCGTTGTATCAGCCATTGGTCTAGCTCAGACAGCGGGTGTCAGCCCTGTGTCCTGGGTATTACCTGAGTCCTGCCACATACCTTTCTCTCCCCTTCCCCATCCCCACTAGAGCAGGAAGACCAAAGGGCCTGTCTTTGAGCTCAAATCCCAGGGGGACCGGCTTGTAGAAGCGTGCCTGGCCCTGGACTCTTGCTGCTCTCCAGCATGCGGCATGCTGAGCTGGCCTTCCCTCCTGCCCTAGAAGTTGGGGGGCTGCTCTGCACATCTGCCTCATCTCAGAATGTGGCTCTTCCTAGGCCGCCTGTGCAGTATTCCTGCAGCTGCATCTGGCCCTGAGCTGGGCTATAGCTGAGAAACGTCTGAAGAAAAGGCTTAACCAAATTAAGTCACCAAGTAAAGCAGACATTCCGGAACTTCTGTTTTGGTGGGGGAAGAGATTAAAACTGTTGTTTAAAATCAGACTGGGATTTTCTGTGGATATAATCTATAATATGATGACTAATCAAAAGTTGGCAAAGCTGTTTTTGCTTTCTTCCCTGGATACAAATTCCTTGGACTCTGAGAAATTTTCCAAAGTTCTAAAGGTTAGTGTATCATGTTCTAATTCACAGGCTTTATATTCTGTGCAAACAATGGGGGTTCATTTTCCTCCCTGCTTTTTCTTGGGAGGATTTTGGTGTTGAATTGCTGGTATGCAAAAATTTCAGGTATATTTGGAATCTGTCATTGGTACTAACCCTGGTTTGGTATAGTTTATGTCATGTTTGAAACACAAATTGAGTAATTTGAGGTTAAATTTGCATGCTGTAGTTTAAGAGTTTCTGCTAAGGAAGGGCCAAGCCTGCCATATTCCTGGTTTACTGGATGTGTTGAACTATTTTTAGGCATTTGGCATTCAATAAAACCCAGAACATTTCAATGACACCTTCTTCATTCATTTTTAAAACCATGTGTTTTTTTGAACAAATATAATCCATGTGGTTCTTTTTACTCAGTTCATCTAAATGTTGGTTCAGGATTTGAACCCTTTGATGTCCCAGAAGCGCTTAGATTCCTCCTGTAAAAAGAAAAAGCTATAATGTTTCCCCACTCACCAGAAAGGAGAAATAATGTTTTAAGACTGAGAAAAGACTTAAAATGACTCCTACAAGGAGTAGGTAACCTGTCTAAGATATTTGGGGCTTTCTTTATTCTGAAAGATGTTTAGAAAGGAGATTTTTCAGTCTTTTAAAAATAATGCACCAGGTCAATTTATGATTTTATTAATTTGGATTTAGGTAAAAGTTTATATTCTGCAATGAAACTAGCTTATCTGCTTTTGGGTTTGTGATTGTTAGAGTTCTTGTTACTATAATCTTTCTGACTGTCCCCATAGAAAACTAAGAGCTTAAACTAAATGTGATCAGCTGGGATTTTTAATTAACTAGCTACTTACTCTGTGTTTATTGGAAACCACCTCAATGGAGGGGACCCAGTAGAAGTGGAGAAATTGGTGTGGCATTCTTTTTCCATATTGGAGAACAGCATGGTATACAGGAGTCTAGGAGTAAAGAATCAGAAGGTAAAACATGCTAGGAGAATGTGGAATAAAGATAGGATCTATCTGGGGTCCACAGGAAACTTGTAAGCATCTTGAGAAATAGCCAAAGAAAACCAAATGGAAGAAGCAAGAAGCGGTTTGATTTAAGATTGGAGTTAGGTTTTCCTTTACCAGTCTTTAACCAGTCTTTACCAGTGTATCCAACTCAATCTTTAGGTGATTTCTTTAAAAATATTCAGAAAGAATGATGAGCTTTGAAGTTTCAGGTAACATTAATAAAGAGATTTATTTTGAATGAAAAACTGGAAATCCCATAGTATTGGTGGAGTGAAGTTGACTGGAGAATGCTTTTCATATTTCTCAAAAATAGTACTGGGATTGTGTGGCCATGACATGGTGTTGTCATCTGGGGGCAGAACCTTCAAGGGCAGGTGTGGCAACCAGGGACAGTAGTCCCTGATAGTGCTAACACTTTGTGGAGTTGTGGTGGGGTAATGGAGCCCACGATTACAGAGAGAGGGTTTGTTGGATAATTCGGGGGAGAAATGTGTAAATTTTTAGAAATTAGAACTGGGAGCAAAGTGCTACCTTTAGAGCAACAATAATTATCTATATTATCTCTAATATATAATTTTAATAATGAATAATATACAATACTGTATGCTATATAGATTACATTAAGTTGAACCATATGAACTTGGTGCTTTTTGACACTTTATTACAAATATTGCAATTTTATATGATTCAATCTAATGTAATGTTATATATATGCATATATATTCAGAAAATTCTCAAAAAGGGACTGGCTCATAGCGAGGGAGACAGTAGCTTGTTGACTAGCCCTCTCCAAGTTAAGGAAACCTATTGCATATGACCTTTAGGTCACATAGGAACACTGAGTTGGGTGTGATGGTGGTGGTAGTTCTGTCCTGTTAGCCTTGGCTGCAGGCTGGACCTGATGCCTGACTTGCCTCACCCTCTTCAGGGAGCACAGAGCTAGAAGCTTTTGTCCTTCCTGGAGGGTAGAAGGGTATGGTCTCCTGTTTTACATTTTTGTGTTACTTTCTGTATATATGACTATTTCTCCACATCCTAACCTATTTTCTAAAAGCATGCTAAGCAGAGTTCTTCTTACTTGTGTACAATCAAAGCTCTGTCCTAGACCAGTTTCATAGGTGAGCCCCTAAAATGTGGCTTTTGAGGAACTTGTAGCTAAAATCTTCTGTCAGGTGGAGTGGCTGGAGCATTCACGTGAAATGGGTGTCATAGAATGCCACATTATAACTTACTCGTTATTGAGTCGAAAGTTGTGAGAACAGTCACTGTTTTGTGGTTATCAGAACATGGTATCCTATGGATTGAGTTGTTTTCCAAGATGAAAAGCACCAGAGCCTGAGAGGTATTTTAGGGACCAGGCCTCCTGGGGCACATGCGGTTTCTCCAGAGAAAGTGCCCCTCCGGCCACAACGAATGTGCTGGCCTTCCAACCCCTGGCAGTTACGATGACTTGAGACACTTATTTTTATCTAATAATGTAGCAAAGCATTTTAAATCATTTTGTCAAAATGATTTGTTTTGTCAGAGAGTGGGACATTTTGTGAAATCATAATCTGTTGACATTCCAGAATTTTGATTCTTGAGGAGTCTGGTATTTGTTACCACGGTTTATCAAAATAGAGCCCCAATTTACTCAGTTCAAAGGCTGAGGCAGCTAAGAATGCAGCTTTTATAATTTCTTGTAGGACAGGCATGAATTTTCTATCAGAGCTTGGATATCAGTGCTGCAGATATAAAAGAAGAACTTGTTTGGGTATGTAACTTATGTGTAAATAATGGCATAGTCTCCTCTGATTTGATTGGAGACCCCATCTGGTTTGTAAATAGTTGATGTAATGGAGCATTTGCCAAACTCAGGTTATACCAATAGCCATCTCTATAGGGTTTAGTAGGGAGAAAAATGACCCTAAGTTTTCTACCATTGACTGTTAAGAACATTTCTGAATAAAACATACGCAGATCAGACATAAAACATACTTAATACAAACCAGGTAAACTTATTTGCATCTACTTGCAGGAAATCTAAGAAAGCAGGCTTCATTTTTGAGAGAAGTAAGATAAACTTAGCCCTTTCCCCCTGGATTACCTTTCTAAGATTTTTCAGGAAATATTTGTATAATTTATTCTGTTTTAGTATTTTTTTCTCCATCTTTGTTGTATTCCTAGCATTTTATCACCAGGTTTTCATTTCTACTCCCAACAGGTTATTTCTAAAAGTTTATTAATCTGTTAAGTGTGATTTAGTTATTTCCTGAGCCAAATTTTGTTTCTAAAGATAAATATGAGTTAAGATATTATATATCCAGCAATTTTATTAAACAATCTTTCTAATATTTTGTCATGTGTAGATTCTTTTGGGCTTTCCATGTAGATAGTCATGCCATCTGACAATAAGGACAGTTTTACTCCTGGCATTACAATCCTTATGCTTTTATTTCCTTTTCTTGTATTACAGCACTGCTCAGTTCAGTTCACTGGTCCCCCTTACCCGAGGGAAATATGTTCTAGTGGGTGCCTGAAACTGTAGATGGTACCAAACAATATACACACTGTTTTTTTTCTATACACACATACCTACAGTAAAGTTTAATTTATAAATTAGGCATAGTAAGAGATTAACAACAATAACTAATAAGAAAATAGAGCAATTATAACAATATACTATAATAAAAGTTATGTGAATATGGCGTTATTAAGTAAAATAAGGGTTACTTGGATGCAAGTACTGTGATACCCTGACAATTGATCTGATAACTGAGATGGCTACTAAGTAACTATTAGGCAGGTAGCATATACAGCGTGGATTCACATCCTGAGCAGACTGAGTGGGACAGCGTGAGATTTCATTATGATACTCAAAACAGCATGTAATTTAAAACTTATGAATTGTTCTGGAATTTTCCAGGTAATATATTAGGGCCATGGGTGACAGTGGGTAACTGAACCTGTGGATAACTGTACAGTGCTAACCAGAAATGACGAGAGCAAACTCCTTTGTCTTTTCCTAATTTTAAAGGGAGTGCTTCTATTGTTTCACTATTGAGATGATGATAGGGTTGTTTTGTTTTAATAAATATCCTGTATTAGGTTTAAGGAAGTCCTTTAATGTTTCTAGTTTGTTTTTTTTAACAGCTTTTCACTTGTGAATTTTTTTTTTAAATTTATTTTTATTGGTAGACTTTTTGGGGTGATATCTGTTAGCAAGAATTACATAGTTTTCAGGCATACAATTCCACAGTGCATTGTCAACTTGTTGTATAATAATTCCCCCACCTAATGTGAGTTCTCTTTCCATCATCCGCCCTATATCTAGCTTCCCCTCCCTCCTCTCCCACCCCTCCCGTTTCTCCCCATCCTATCCCCCTCGTCCCCAAATAACATTAAACTATTGATTGTGTCCATGGGTTGTTTGTTTGTTTGTTCATTTCTTTTCTCTTTGTTGCTTTCAGTTTTATATTCCACATATGAGTGAAGTCATACAGTTCTTTGTTCTTTCTGTCTGGCTTATTTCACTAAGCATGATGATCTCCAGGTCCATCCATTTTGTTGCAAATGGCAATATTTCATCTTATAGCTGAGTAATATTCCATTGTGTATATGTACCACAGCTTCTTTATCCAGTCATCTATTGAAGGGCACTTAGCCACTGTGAACAGCGCTGCGATGAACATTGGGGTACATAAGTCTTTGCAGACAAAGGTTTTCAAGTCTTTTAGGTAGATCCTCAGAAGTGGGATTGCTGGGTCAAATGGTAGCTCCATTTCCAATTTTCTGAGGAACCTCCACACTGTCTTCCACAGTGGTTGTACCAGTTTGCACTCCCACCAGCAGTGTACCAGAGTCCCTTTTTCTCCACATCTTCTCCAGCACTTGTTATTCCTCATCTTGTTGATAGCAGCCATTCTCACAGGTGTGAGGTGGTATCTCATTGTGGTTTTGATTTGCATTTCCCTGATAGCTAATGAGGATGAGCATTTTTTCATTTGTCTGCTGGCCATCTGTATTTCTTTGTGGGAGAAGTGTCTGTTAAGTTCTTCTGCCCACTTTTCAATTGGGTTGTTTGGTTTTTTTTGTTGTTAAGTCTTATTAGTTCTTTATATATTTTAGATATTAGACCCTTATCTGATGCATTATTTGCAAATATTTTCTCCCATTCAGTTGGCTGTCTCTTTGCCTTGTTGATGGTTTCTTTTGCTGTGCAGAAGCTTTTTAGTTTGATGTAGTCCCATTCATTTATTTTTGCTTTTACTTTCCTTGCCTTTGAGGTCAGGTTCATGAAGTCTCCTTGAGCCCTAGGTCTATAAGTTTAGTACCTATGTCTTCTTCTATGCAGTTTATTGTTGCAGGTCTGATATGAAGGTCTTTAATCCATGTTGAGTTAATTTTTGTACATGGAGAGAGTTCACAGCTCAGGTTCATTCTTTTGCATATGTTTTTCCAGTTTTCCCAGCACTACCTACTAAAGAGGCTTTTTCCCATTGTATGTTTTTTGCTCCTTTATCAAAAATTATTTGTCCATATATTTGTGGGTTTATTTCTGGGTTTTCAGTTCTGTTTCATTGGTCTGTATTTCTGTTTTTCTACCAGTACCAAGTTGTTTTGACTATTGATGCTTTGTTTTTTTTTT